>APFE031692189.1:1505-143431 GCA_000404065.3 Pinus taeda | reverse complement strand
CCACACAGACGATTGTCTGTCCTATGTACATGAAAATGAATTTATAAAGCTAAGCATGGGAATGCCCGCCTCATCTAGATCATGAAAAAATGTTGTCAAAATAATGTATTGTATTGTATCTTATTACAGGTCGCCTCCCAGCTGGGAAAAACTTCAGATCCTCATAGAAAAGCATTTCACTCGACATCAGAAAGATTAACGACCTCATGCTTTAGGGGGCAACTGTTATAGACATTTTTGGGCACTTCAACCCCAATCATAAATGTCCATAAATTGAGGGCTCCTAATTCCCTAAAAGTGTTGCTTCACTTCCTAAAGGAACAAGGTCAGCTGATTACATCATATCCCAGAAGTTCTCCACTAAAAACTGCTCATAAATGGTCAAAACTCGATCATATTGAAAGCTTAATGCAGAGGGTGCGATGCATATCACTTTCCCAGTATACAAGGTGCGATGCATACTGAATTTCTCCTCTACAGGGTGCAATGGTCGGGAATGGACAAATAGCAGGGACAAAATGCGAGGTGGAAGATCATGGAATCTTCCAGAAGCTTCCCCTCTGACACTTGTCTCTCTGTTTTCAACGAGGGATGAGGAAGAGATCATCATTCTCCAAGTGGAAACATGAACTATCAGAGAGAGGACACTAATCAAGATCCCAGAAGATGACTCACCTCTTTGTAATCATCTATATATGGATCCCTCATCACAGAGATCCAGAGGCTGGAATTTTGTATCTTATAGAGAAGTGTTGTTGGTTTTCTGGTGTACATTCATAGTGTTGGGTGATCTAAGCTTTGCTTGAGGTGAAGAAGGGCTTCCTAGATGGAGGATGATGCTGGGTCAAAACATATGGTTGTAATCCTCTTGCTACTTTTCATCTTAATAAAGCTATTCTTGGTTTCTTCCATATTCTTGTGTACTTGTTTATATATGCATTTATATAGTTAACACACTTCTAGTCCTGTGTTATTTATGAATATAGATCTTTGTTTCTTTGATAGTAGTATGTTGTTGTGATTTGTCAGGTTCCTTTTGAAGCTGGGTAGATGAAGAAGAAGCGGTGAAGCTCTATCAAGAAGGAGAGGAAATCGAGCGCAAGACTAAGGTTGGTCTTCTTGGTTCTCATCTTGTCTATTTTCATAAAAGAAAACAATAGTAGACTTTACTTGTTTGTTTCTAAGATAGCCACCCATCTTAGTGGGAATAGCAGCATCCGAGTGGACACTATTCCCGGTAACACTCAATATGCAAAGTCCATATTCCTTTCTCAAAAGAAGTACATTGGAGATCTATTGAACAAGTTTGGTATGACTGAATGCAATCCTCTGACTACTCTAATGGAACAAAACTTAAAGCTCACATCCATTGAAGGAAAAGAATTTGAGGATGCAACAAAGTATAGACAGCTTGTAGTAAGCCTCAACTACCTAACTACTACCAGACCAGCCATTTCGTTTTTTGTTGGAATCCTCTCCAGGTATATGAAAAAGCCTTGTGAGGGACATTGGTCTACTGAAAAAAGAGTTCTAAAGTACCTGAAGGGAACTCAAGACTTTCGAATCAAGTATACACAGGTGGGTGACTTCAGATTAATTGGATACACTAATTCAGACTTCAATGGAGATAAAGAAACTAGGGCATCTACTTCAAGTTATGTTATGAGTCTTGAATTAGGAGTTGTCTCCTAGAGATCACGCAAACAATCAGTTCCAGTAGATTCACAATAGAAGTAGAATATGTGGCAGCATCTGAGGCAACAAACGAAATTGTGTGGCTCAGGAAAATTTTGGACTATTTGCAAGTAAAACAAGTACAATTGACTCCACTCATGGTTCAAAACACCTCAGCAATAAAGTTGGCCAAGAACCCAAAGTTCCATGATCAAACGAAGCACATCAATACAAAATATCATATGATTCAACATCATGTTGAGGCCAAAACAATCCACCTTAGTCATTGTTCCACTAATGAGAAAATTGCAGACATCTTCACCAAAGCACTTGGAAGAGAAAAGCTTGAAAAATTCAAAATGATACTTGGACTGTTTTCAAAATGATGGTCTCAACATTCCCCCCTAATCATAGGGATTGGGTGAACAACTGTAATTAGTATAATAAAGGAAATGAAGAGTCATTGGGAGATGAACTGAATAGTTACTCCCTATTATATATAATAATGAACAACCTGAATGAATAATACGATTACATTTGAGGAGTTACCTCCTGGTCTGATAGGTTTTTCTACAATGCCTAGCTTCTTTTCTACATACTTCAAAATTCATATTTACAAGAGGCTTGGTAAAGATGTTAGCTACATTTTCACTTGTATTACAATAGAGTGGGACAAGAAGCATAAAGAGTACAAGTTGTTGAATATGTAACAAGAGATGCAAGATTGAAAATCGAAATTCTAGACAAGAAATGTAAACAGCGTGCAAAGAAGAGATTTAAAAATAGAAAGTGGAAAGAAGGAAAGTTGGTGAATTTCGTTTAAACCCTAGGGACGAGCAACAATAAATTTGAATGGAAGGTGTTAATTTTTCATTAAAGTGACTAGTAGGAAAGTGAACATGAGCTTCTAAGATGGAAGCATAGTGATCTCTCAATTATTTGTTGGTGTTTATGGCAAAGCATCTAATGCCCAAAAAGTATGATGAAGCACACGATAATAAAGACAAAATGTTCACTTTGAGTTGAATGCCATTCTGAATGAAATGTTTAACTTTAGTGAAAAATAACACATTATTAAATATAGATAAGTAGCAAGCGACCTTATGGGCCTTAGTGCGGGCCCCACGAGTTTGGATGAAACCTTAAAAGAAAACACAGGTCTCAGAGACCCATTTATTAATGTAAAAGGTTACATGTAGAGCTCTTGTATGGGAAGGGTGTAAGTGTTCTTTTCGACTCTTGATGTCTCCGCTTCTAAGATATGTTAGTGTATAGAGAATGTGGTGTTGATGTAGATGAACTTATTTCTTCTTCAATGTGTAAGGGTAGCTTAAGGCCCTTGCAGGAAGTCTTAGCCAGGCTTGCATTTTAAGTAGACTAGGTATCTGCTATTAACATGCTCACCTTAGTGGTGGGCCAACAAAAGGTTTTGCACAATGGCATGGAGTTTCTTTCTACCTCGAGAATGGTCTTAGCATAAACAGTGTGTTCTAGGTGAATTTTAAACCCTTCAAGAGTTCACGCTAAACTCATGGGGAAGAATGGCCATTGGAGCGTCGAATTCACCATGCCTAGAATTCGTTGTCCAAGTTTAGGGAAAGCAGGAGAGGTCAAAACAAATTGAGGAATCCAGCACCCAAGCTTAGGATGGTTAGCACCAGAGAATGTCTCAAATACCCAAAGATGTTGGTACGAAGTAGTGGCATCTATCTGGGGGTGTACACAACCTCTTAGGAAAAGCCATGGTCGAGGAGAGCAGCTTGACATGATCAATATGGAGTTAAGATCTATTTCCATGGTGGCCATGAAGGGCTTCCTCTCATGCATTGTGGATGGTAAGGAAGGGATCCCTTAGTCGATTCATACTAAAGGCAGAGATCCAATCTGATGCAGTAGAGAGAGGAGTGCTCTAATTTCTTAGCATAGACTGGGTACATCTTATGGTGCCCTAGGGAGGTAAATCCTAGGTGTAGCGATTGCTAACTATCTGTTGAGTTGGCAAAGGGAAGTGGTTGGTTAGAAATGAATCATACATGTGGTGACCCCTGGATGGTTCTTGAGGTCGTACAGTGTGGTGGTTGTTCATAACTAGACACCTTGTGAAGTTAGGCTATGAAGGTTAGGTCAGAGGTTGGAAGTCAAGACAGGTGCGGAAGAACAGTGTTGTGGGAGAAGACAACCAACCCCGACTATGCCAAAGGATGGAGAGCGAGACCCTAGGATTTTGGGTGCTAAATGAGTTTAGAGGTAGGAAGAGAGCCTGTGGTGAGGTGGTTTATCGGGCATGATTGTAACACCAATAGGGAAAAGGTTGCATATCAGGGATTGGATTGAGAGAAGCGAGAACGTGCCAATGAAGTTAGAATAGGCCTGGGTGCTCCACAAACTCGACAAATGTGTGGACCTATGGGAGTCAACCATGTGGCAGAGGGAAAGAGGTTGAAAAAAATATTTTTTTCCTTGAAATGCAAGATCCCCCAATGCAAAGGCCCTATTGAGGCAAGATTTCACATCTACAAGTTCGTCTCGGTGAGATGGTTGTGATGGTGTAGGTTATTCTAAGTATAAGGTAAATTATAGAAAACAAGAATTTGAAAATTGTAGGTCTGATTCTAATAACTATATGTTTTGAGCTACATTTGTACAATGCCTACTCCCCTTCGTATGGCTTGGTGGGGCTGGGCATGTCACATTTGGACTATTCAATAAGAAGATAGCAATGTGCATTTCACATTTAATGTTTTGGATGTTATTTGCATTGATCTTCTATTTTTCAGATTGAACAATGCATTTCAATGTCATTTTTTGTTATGTATTTGTTGATTGTATAGAGTCTTTTGTTATTACTTATATAGCTAAATACATAAATGGTGGTTTTCTGAGTATTACAATATTTGAGATGTTGTTTACATATATGTATGTCTTTGTAATATGGAAGGTTGATTGTTAGTATTTTAATTTATTTAGTATTAAATTTACTTCATGTATAAATTGAGTGAGTATAACACTTCAAATTGTTCAGGACGTGTGATGAGAAACAAGATTAAAATGTGAAATTAAAAAATAATTGAAATTTGTTGTAGAAATCTTAATTGAAGGAATAAGCAAGCGTAGCTTGAAAATAGCTCGATTTCCTAGGTCACGTGAGAGAGTGAATCAATATCACTGGAAATGATATCGATAGAACAAGGATGTAGTCAATGCATGCAAAAGAGTCACGTATTAGTAAAAGAAAAGGGCTTCAATAAATCATCAACATGATGGAGTTGACAATCATAAGTATGGGAATATGAGTTGTGTGATGGGAAGAACATTTGCTTGAAATTTTCCTTTGCACAGATGTTTAATTTGTTGAAATTTTTTTATGGAGCCAAAATTCTCTACCCATACTATTCTTTGGGAACGTTGTGTTTACAAAGAAAGTGTTCATGCAAGTGACAATGATGGTTCCTCTACAGACAACATAAGAAATGAAGTATTGGAACATGGGAACAATGATGCCAATGAACAATTTGCAGCACATGGTTTGTTTGGTGATAAGAATATGCTTGGTGACATGGCAGGGAATTTCAGTCATTCTGGTGGTGATGTGAGGTCAAGCATTCCTTCCAGCAACTATATAGTGAATAGTGTTACTCCTTTGGATTTTATTTGTGCTCAATCTCTTGGAAGAGAATAGGTGCATGATGTATATTTTTGTTTTGATAGGATTTTTACATGTGAAGGGAATTTATTAATTGTTCTATGTTTTTCTTCTTTGATTTATTTGTGTAGAACAATGTTGGAAAGAATATAGGTGCAGAAACACAGGTGGAACGAACACAAACTTTGTGCTTTCCTCAAGTTGGATTTTGGGCATCTAATTTTTTTTGTTAATAGTAGTACTCTTGTTGGGATGGTTAACAATTTGCAACACCCAGTTGCGAATGTTGGAACAAGCATTGTTGGAAGCAAGTGTGTAGACAGTAGTGTTGTTGGTAGAGAATGTATGCATATTCCCTCTCGTCGGGCAGGGGAGGTGGTGCAAGTGGATTTATTTTCCTCAGATATGTTCATTTAATTTTTATTTGGAAATTTCTATACGAATCTTTTAATTCATATTTTTTTTGGCAGAGAAATATTCAAGTGAATAGTAGCTGAGAAGTAAAGTCAAAATGAACGTAATCTTTGTTAGTTGTTCAAGTTCATCTATGTCGGTGCGATAGGAAAAGAAATGTATGTTTTTTGTCTGTTAAGCTTACTAAGTTTGCATTTTTTATATGTTTCAATTTGGCATTATCATTTATCATTTATGTAATAAGGACAAAGGCAACTGCAACCAATATAGAAGAATGGATTCCCATGAATTTATGGAAAGAAATGTTCAAATCAAGTTGTTTCACATCATCCTCACTCTAGATTATTGCTTCGTGGAGAAAATGGAAATGGTCGCCATAATTTTAGTAGAGAGATAATTGAGGTGCATAAAGAGTTATGGTGCAGGATTGATATCTTGTTTGTTGTGGAAATGTGCCAAGTTTGTAATGAATCTTATCCCGATATACAAGTTATGAGATGGAATTAAGGACCCATTTGTAAAATATGTGAGAGTGAGATAGGTTCTCACCATCTCTCTCATTTTAAATAACATGGATCCTCGTGAAGAACATGAGGTTCTAAGAGTTTTGACATAGGTTGAAGAAATGTTAATAGCACAAGTGAATCCAATATTGCAAGTGACACATGCTCGTGGTGGCCAGTGTAAATATAGTGGGCATATGATTATATTTCCATGAGATATATCTTTAATTGCAAAGAAGATTCCATGATGTGTAGAACAACTCGATTTTCTGATTGTTAGGAGATGTAGTGTTGAGTTGAAATATTATGAATGTTATGCCAAGAGTTAGTGTCTGGTGGATGAATTGGTTTACAAAATTCAAATGGATAAATATTTTAGGGATGTTGAAATCGATATGGATTATATTGTTTCTCTCCCAGAATGACCAACTGATGTGTCTAGTAGGCTACAATATGTAGATATTGATCTAGGTGAAACAGGGAGAGCCAATGAGGACATTGAAATGTTGGGGGTTGGTGGTTTGCACTGCCATCCATCATCATTTCCTTCTCACATGCCTGATGAGTGCAGGGAAGTGGAGCAAATAACAAGATTCATTGAAAATGCAGATTCTAGAAACAATGAAGCAGTGGAGTGGCCATATATTGGCACATCCCCTATCAATGAATATAACACTAAGGGGTTGCTAGACATGGCCTTCCCAATTTGTTTACCCATTGGTGATGCTGACTGGTTACATCCATGTATTTGTAATGTTGAAATGCATGAATATGGTTTGCATATACCTAGGCATTCTGATCAAATATTTGGAAGACATCCTTGGTTTTGATATTTTTTTTTTTAATATGATTATGCATCATCGTAGCCAGGGAACAATTTATTTCTTCTTGAGAAATAATATACATGATACTACACATACAATTGTTCAAGAGTTGTGTCAACAAGTCGGGGATCTTTCTGACAATAAATTGGCTGAGAAATTAATGTGTTTTGGTTTTTGTCTTAAGGGTACAAGAGCATATTGGACAAAGTGTCATTCTAAACTCACTAACATGATCACCCAATTGGGTTTCCTAACTTTGTTTTTTATGTTGAGTGTGCTTGACACTAAGTGGCCTGACTTGCATTGTCTTATTCCTTTAACCACATACTGCCATCTACAAAATGAACATACAAAAAAAATTGAAAATGTTATTTAGTACCTTAAAATAGTTTCTATGTACATGCACCAAATATTTAATATATTTCATGAATTAGTTCTTGATAAATATCTTGGAGCTAAATACTTTTGGTATAGGTTCATGGTTGTTACTTTTTTCATATTGTTTATGGGTTTGGAATGATACATTCGTTATTTTGGCTGGTTTTTATATGCTAACTAAAAGGGTTTTTTTTTGGTAGGTATGAATGGCATCACAGGGGTTCAATACACATCCACAATTTCCTGTGGCTACCAAGAGCTCCGAATATAGAAACACTAAATTGGTCCAACTCTTTGAATGTTGATGAAGCGAAGTCCTACTTTGAAGAATATGTAATAACCTAGAATCCATGCAACATACATTGTCGAAATGTGATGGTTCTTCCTCAAACTATTAGTGATGCATTAGAGGAAATTTCAGCCTAAAATTGGCCCCCTAATGAAAAATAATTAATTAATAGGAAAATAATAGAATAAGAGTTATGAATTTTGGAGGGAAAAGGAAAAAAAAAAATTGGCTTATCTCCTTTTGTGTTTACTCAAATTTCAAGTGTAGACACTCGTTGGATGTGGAATTAAATTATGCATCAAACGAGTGTCTACACTTGAAATTTAAGTAAACCTATAAGGGGATAAATCAAAAATACAATTAAAAAAATAGTCTTTTTATTTTCCCTCTAAAACATTAGATGTACCTATTTTTAAATTTAACATATTTTGATTGGTTTACATATTATGTACATGAAATTTTCATGGGAACTTTTAGGGTAAAATTCCTCTAATGCCTTTTGAAAATGTCCACATATTTTTCATGCAATCCTAATGAATATTATGAGAATTTGGTCAACAGAGTGCAAAGACACACAAAATGCATTGTTGATTCATGTTTATGGAAAAATGGGTTTATCCTTTCATGTCGTTACGATGCTCCATGGGAAGTGATTGTTGAATTTGTAATGCACATAGATGAAAAAGGGAGAAATAAATATGAAGTAACATGGAATGATGATCGTTTGAATCTTAACAATGTTGATCTTCTGACAATGTGGTGAGAAATTGTCAATTGTCAAGTAGTTGTTTCTCGACATGCAATATTAAAATATATTGAAAAATATACTTCAAAGGCATAACGAAGATCTGAAAGTTATCATGAAAGTTGACAAGGGTTGCAAGTGTAGGTGGATTTGACGCTCCTACATTATCTGCATATAGAATGATTCTTGCATAAAAACTTGTTGAGTGTGACACTGGTGCGCAAAAAACATGCCATATGTTACTAAAGTTGCCTCTTGTTGTGTGAAATCACAAATTTGTTCCCTTGAATGTTAGTAAGAAAGTGTTCTAGAGATCGTTGGTGAAATCTGATGAAATTTCATATGAGAACAATTTTGTCCAGCTTTATGAAAATAACCCCCATTTTTTAGAACATTTGTGTTTGATAGAAATAGGGAGAGCATGGGCTTATCATGGCAAGCGTAGGAAGGAGACATGGAGATTGCGTAATGTGAATGTTATTGTTCAAGTGTGGATGTGGTTCTATGCTATTCCAAACAAGGAGTCATAAGAGTTTGAAACATTTTTTTGGAATGAGTTACTTTTGTACAAGTCATTTCATGACATTGCTTCAGATATAAGAATTTCCAGTGAAATTATCATTGAGATTTGGTGGAGTGTAAGGTATAGTGCATGGCATGTTGATCAAGGGCCTTTTCCAGATGAGAGAAATGAAGAGGGTGTCGAGCCCCTTTCCTATGAAGACAAAGTTGATCAATATTTTGAGTGGTAGGTTCTTTCATGGATTATTCCTCCAAACAGTGTAACCATTTCCAACCTTAATAGTCTTGGTAGAAGGGATTACAATATTCATTATAATTGGCAGGAAATAATGGTGCCAAATGAAATTGTGGAATAAGCTATTCATTTTGTAAAACATGCCTAGTTTGTGGGTGGTGTTAATGGCCACCTTTCTTTTTATCTAAGAAACAATGAGCTACTTTTCAATTTTTTTATGCCACTATTAATGTTGAAATCAATCATGATTTAAAAATGATTATTAAAGGAACAGATGGAACTTGGAACCCTTCTCTTATTGACTGTATTTATCATGTTCTTTTTTCTTCTGCAATGGTTGGCAAAAGTCTACTATTGTTTCTTGCTCCTACTGGCATTATTGTTTTAAATATACATGGAAAAACAATACAATCGGCTTTAAAAATTCCTATATAATATATGAAACAAATGAATGGGTAAGCACTAGCAACGTTTCAAGAAGAAATGAGGCACATTCGTAATGTTTTGATTGATGATATGAGTTTTATAGCTCTGAGGCCATTTATATTGATAGATTTATGTTTTTGAGAGGCCTTTCTTGAAAACAAGGACTCTCCTTTTGGTGGGAGGTCAATGATTCTTGTGGGTGATCTTGGGTAGTTATCACCTGTTAAGGATAAACCTTTATATGTAGGCATAATAACATGTAAAGTGTTTTGGGAAAGCTTTAATATTGTTATCACTTTAGATAAAATATTCAAGAAACAAGGAGATGATCTTAGATAAGCATATTTCCACAATCTTTTAAGCAATATCAGAAATGCAGATCATACTCTGCATGATTGGGATCTTCTCATGTCACGTATTGACAATTACTTGCATCCATATGAAAATAATTTATTTAATTATTTGGTTTACTTGTTTGCAGTGAATAATTTGGTTAGCCTGTACAATCGGAATATGTTGAAATCGTTGAATTTTCCAATTGTGAGGTGTGTTGTTGATCTGGAGATCAAAATTTTTCTTAAAAATTAAAGTGCTAGAAAATCCTCGAAACTAGTTCCAAATCGTAGTTCTTATCATTTTGAATCCAACGCCACTTGAATTGTTGAAAACCAATATTGTATGATAAAGTTATGATATTCTGATTGTTTGGCTCAACAACAAAAACATTCCAGGTGTGCTCACTAGGCAGTATGTACTCCTGATGTCACCTTGCTGACTAGGTGTACAACCGGATGAAGGACCAGTGTGGGCTCGGTAATTGTTACCTCATCATTGGTCTAATTGGGCACAATTTATTGGTTGAAGTCATATGGGAGGCCCATTTAGAGGCTTCCATGTGGCCCAATTGGAGGTTGCCACGTGGCACCTAATGGTTGGATAAAACTTTGTTTGGTGGCCCACGGGCCTCGGTAGGGTTCAAACCTGTGAATTGTTGCAATATAACTTTGACCTCCACCACTGCACCATCTACATGAGTCTTAATAGGCTATGCCTTTGACTTATTGTTAAACAATTAAGGTTTCCGCCATTAGGGAGAGGGGTCAGGCATTAGCCCTAGCCCATGGTCATCACACTCAGCATGAGACTATAGCGTAGGTGACAAGAATAGGTTTTGCAGACCATCCGTTGGCTCATTGTCACAAACAAGACCATAGGACTAGTGCACAAAGGTTAAACGACTAGTGGAAGGGGCAGGGCTCTAAGCCCTAGCCTCAGGTTCTATGGTATTCTATATGACCTCAAGTGGGTGTTAAATGGGTAAGGCAAAGCATTGGACCTTAGCCCTGGTCCCATGGTGCTGCATATAACCATATGATCTGAATTGGAGTAGATTAGTAACGTTGTGCTAATTCCCCATTCAAAAATAAACCCAAGATGCTTATCATTTGCTTTTTCAAGTGCTTAAGGATTCAAATGTTTTTCATAATTAACAGATTCCCATGAGAGTTTCTTATGTAAATGTTATAAATAGTTTAACATAAAAACATATGCTAAACAATAGCAATATAACAACAAAGAACATCAAAATATAACACACAACAAGCACATGATAAAGGATTTCACCCCTCTTGGGCTACATCTCCTTGGTCTAGCTTCTAATGACTTGGCCTCTCTATTATGCTCAATTTACATCAAAAGTGTGTTTACAATGCTCAAATGCCACTGAAACCTGTCTCAACGAGTTCAAAATACTCAAAACTACTAGGATTGACTATTTTGTATCAAATTTGAATAAGAACTGAAGGAGTTATGAATTCTCCTAGTTCTCCCACTATTCGTTCCACAAAACGCTCAAAATGCAGTAGAAAACTACAAATTAGCCACAAAATCCACGATCTGGATAAGAATTTCTTTGCATCGCGGGTCATATCCTATCGGTCATATCACAAATTGCAATTAGCGAGTTCAGATGAGCGTAAGGTCTTGTTTTGATGGAGGAACGCTGCGATGTGATATAAGTGGACCTGACAGAATATTAAACTGCAACACAATAATGTATTGCATCCAGAACTCAAACTGTGCCAGTGTCAGGGTTGATACCTGTTCATCAATCCCTTTCACCAATTGCGATTTTGATTTGATCGTGTCAGAACCCAACCTATCGGGGATAAATTTGAGACACATTTTTCGACTACCACTACAACGATTTGCGATGTCCAATGGCACAATGCCACTTTGCACATCCTTATCGGCTAAAGACGTTATCACATTATCCCAATCCTGCCATGTAGGCAAGTCAAATTTGAACTTTGACTTTCTCTAACTTCTTTAGTGTCATTTCCACCATTAGATTCAAAGTGATGAGCTATTCAATTTGAAGTTGAGTTTGAAAAGACTCTATCACTTTGATTTTTGAGCATAATTCTGAGCATCTAATCACTCCTCCCCATTGGAAGATTTTTGGACCCCAAAAGGATCACTTTCAGTTATTGAATAGATGAGGTACCTATTGTTCCCTCACCTTCCTCACTTCAATCCATTTGACCTTTCATGGATGTGTATCTTGAGACCCACCCGAAGATGATCAATACTTCCCCTTTATGTTGTCCTTGTCCTTCTGTCAAGTATAGTGTCTTGCCTAAGCACATCAAGGAATTATGGAGAAAAGTCTTCAATAGATGGAATTTGAACATTCTCTTTGTGATCTTCAATCAAAGGAGGTTCATATAATCTCAAACTTTCAACATTAACAACAAAATATATTTGCATCTATGAAGGCAAGTCAAGCTTGAAAGCATTATTACCAATCTTTTCCATAATTTTAAATGAAACATAACTAAATGGTTTCAACTTTTTACCTTCAACTTGAAGCCTTTCCTTTCTAATGTAAAGCCAAAATTCATCACCTACTTGAAACTGATGATCTACACGATGCTTATCATGCCTTGCCTTATACTTTCCTTAACTCTTTTCTAGTTGTTCTTGAACTATTTGGTGAATCAATTGAATTTGCTTCATGAATTTCTTTTCTTTTTCTATGTCACTATGTCCATATACAGCTACATCTTTCTCAAAGATGAAATCCAAATGTGATTTAGGAAAATAACCAAGAAATTCCTCAAAGACAAAGTTAGAGTATAAGAGTGTTTTCTTGATTGTAAGCATGTTGAATATAATGCAACTGGTCATCCCACAACTTTGGATGTTTGTTGCAATATCCTCTTAGAAAATGAATGACTGTCCTATTAACCACTTCATTTTTACCATCTATTTATGGATGAAAGGTTGTACGTTTCTTCAACTTGGTGTCCATCAAGTTTCATAAACTTGACAAAACACTCCCAACAAATTGAGAATCACAATCACTTACAATAGAAGAAGACAATCCAAAATGACCCATACATTTTGAAAGAAAAGTTAAGCAGTTTGTTTAGCTGTAATTTACTTTTTAAAAGGCATTAATATGCACATATTGTTTAACCTATCCACAACTACATACAAATAATCATGGCCTTTCCTTGATAAAGGAAGACCTCCTACAAAATCCATAGAAACACTTTCCCATGGTTGTGAAGGCATTGGAAGTGGTGTATACAATCCTAGTTTCCTATTACTAGGCTTATTGACTACACACAATGAACAACCTTTGATAAAATGTGACACACTTTCAAGCATACGAGGCAAGTAACCTCTAAATATTTTCCACTATTTTACTTACACCGAAATGTCCAGCAATAAGAGAAGTGTGTGCTTCCCTTGTGAAATTTACTCTTTCTCCCTGTGGAACACAAAGTTTTCTCAAATGATATAACAGATTATCATGTACATGGTAGCCTAATTCCTCAACTTGGTGGCCTTGACTCAAGTTTAAATACACCTCTTGAAAATCAGCATCCTATGTGTATTGTTCAATGTAACTTTTAGGAAGAACATGATTATTCTTGAGTAAAATGGCTACATTTACAACTGGTTTAGAAATCATATCAACAACTTTGTTATAAATTCCTTTCTTGTACTTGATTACCAAGTGGAATTATTTTAAATATCCCATCCAATGAAAGTTCATTGATTGTTGCAATTTGGTTTGAGATTGCAGATATTGTAGAGGTTGATGATCAGTTTGAATAATGGTTTATTTTCCCATCAAATAATGCTTCCATTTATTCACACTTTGTACCAATGCATAAATATCTTTATCATATGTAGGATAATTAATAACAACACCATTAAAAATTTCAGAATGAAATGAAATGGGCTTATCATGCTATAAAAGAAATGCACCCATGGTGTAGTCACTTTGCATTTGTTTGTATTTCAAATGGTTGTTTCAAATCTGACAATGCTAAAACTAGGGCTAAACTGATCTTTTGTTTCAAAGCATCAAATGTTTTTTGCTATTTTCCTCCCCATTGGAAGACAACCTTCACCTAGTGAATGTAATGGATTTGCTATGGAGGAGAAATTGGAAATGAACTTCCTCCAGTACTGTGTTGCTCGTAAAAAACTCCTTACTTCTGTAACTAATTTGGGTATTGTCTAATTCACAATGACCGAAACTTTAGAGGGGTTAATCTCCAGCTCACCTCCTCCAACTATGTGGCCCAAGTACACTAGGGAAGTTTTCTTGAATTCACATTTAGACATCTTCAGAAATAATTGTTCTTTCCTCAATACATCCAACACTTTCCTAATGTGCTTTACATGCTCTTCTCATGATTTGTTGAATATCAAAATATCATCTAAATAGGCAATTCTAAACTCATCAAGAAATGATATTAAAATATCATTCATAACTCTCATGAATGTAGTTGGAGCATTAAAAAGATAGAAAGGCATAACCAGCCACACAAACAATTCCTGTCTGATTTTAAAAGAAGTCTTCAATATGCGCTCCTTAGTTATTCTAACTTAATGATATCCACTTCTCAAGTCTAATTTAGTGAAATACTTTGCAATTTTCAACTGATCTAGCAAATCATATATTATGGGCAGTGGGTATCGATTCTTTATTGTAATCTTATTCAAAGCTCGATAATCTATACACATGTGACAGGTTCCATCTTTCTTGGGTACCAATACAATTGGTGAACCACATGGCAAAGCAGAAGGATGTATACTCCTTTATCTAACAATTCCTAGACTTGTTTCTTAATTTCTAAGCTTTCTAGAATTGACATTCAATACATACCAATGTTTCGAAGTGGACAATTCCGTTGTAGATGAATTTCGTATTGAATTCCTCTTTTTAGTGGCAATCCCTTTGGTTCTTGAAACATGTCTCCATATTGATTGACCATATCAACCAATTCAGCTTTTAGCTTCACATCATAGCCTGCAAAGCGTTCCATCTCTGTATCATTCTTCTACTTAATCATAAGGAGCATGAGACTCTTGCTGAAATTAACCAATTGCTTCATTTCCCCTGCACTTGCCAAAGACAAACTAAGATTTTTGCAATGAGATCTCACAATGTACTCCACTCCATCTTTGAACAAATGGTATTTGTTCTCAAATCTGTGGAAAATAGCTCTCCTATCATACAAACACGAGGTTCCCAATACAATCCCTAAGATATCTAATGGCACAATGTCTAATTCAAATTCATCAATGAAATACGTGGTGATTGCAAACCTTAAAACACATTTCGGTGTGACCTGCAAATTAGCATCCTTGGTTATCCAACCTAATGGATACGGTTTACAATGAGGCATTATTTCCATATTCATTTTCTTAACCGAATCTGTAGAAATTAAGTTGGCCTGAGATCCACTGTCAAACAACGTATGGATCTTTGTATGTTTGGAAATAACTTGGATATGGAACAACTCGATTCGATTTTCCTCATTTGAAACATTATGGGAATTATTTTCTATGTTGGTGCTTTCCACAACTGTCTCTTTGCTTGCTTTTTCCACAGCCTTTGGTGACTATGGCCATGGATTTTCGCCTAAAGTTTTATTGGGAATTTAAAATATGTGACAATTTTCACCTATTGTGGGTGAATTTTTCGCCTCCTAAGTGGATAAAAGGGCGAAAATGTCGCTCATTTTCCAAGTTGATCTAATTTGGAGGATGAATAGTAGGAAGAAACATGGGAGAGCCATAATTTGAGGATTTTTTGATATATTTTATCCCAAGAAGAGCTCGTATAGGGGTTTTTGGACAATTTGAATCCAATGAAAGCCTTTGTTTACTAATTGGAGCACTTCTGGAAGGAATTTTTTTGGGTTCGAGTCTATGGGTGTCAGGGAAAATCAGTGATTTGAAGCATTTTTTGAAGGATTTTGAGCATGGAGAGGACCATGTAGGGGTTTTCCTACCTTCATAAGTTATCTACAGTAGATGTTACTTCTATGGTGTAGCTCATGTTTGTCTTTTCTCATTATGTCTTTCTGAAGCAATCTCTCTTTTAGTACTTCAATGTGGAATTGTTGTACATGTATGCTCATTTCCAGATGGAGTATAGGGTCTTGATGTGAGAGCCCTTTTCTTATTGATTGTTCCATGACTTACTATAGGTTTTCATGCCTTTTAGAGTGAGATTTCTTTGCAGGAGAATATTTCCTTGAAGGGGAAACTAGCCACTCATTTGTCAACACATTTTATATACTCTTTTATCATTAAAATCGATGGAGCAGTCTAGCTATGTTAGCAAGCCTAGAGATGTAACCCAAGAGGGGTGAAATTCATCACAAAAATTTGATTTGTCTCTCTTCTTGTGTGCCTTTACGAGTTTCATGATGATATGTTACCTTTTTAAAGTTCACATGAAAACTAACTCATTATCCTTGAAGAGGACATAAAAATAGTTTTTTTTTATAAGACCCATTTTTACTTGCAAAGCATCAGAGGAGGGTCAGTTTTTAGGAAGGAAAGTTTCTCCTCCAATTTTAGATCAGTTACAGAGTAGACGATAAGAATAGAGATAGTTGAAAATGATGATAATGTGTTGGAGAATGAAGTCTTGTTATGTCATGGAGAGCTTGTCATGTTGGCATGTAATTTGCTGGTTGAAGTTGGGTTGGTAAATGGTGCACTTGGATATGTTGAGGATGTATTTTATATGCCTAGTTTGAAGCCACCTGAACTTCCAATGTTCGCTTCAGTTATTTTTTAGAATTACACGTGTTCCATTTAATATAAATTGTCCAAACATTGTTCCTATAACACCTATTTTTAGATGGAACCTTAAATAGATGCCTTTAAAAATAGTGTGGGCATTCAGTATATACAAATCACATGGGATGAATTTGCAACGAGTTATTGTTGATATAGGAGATAGAGAGATGCAAGGTCTGACATTTACAACTATATCAAGGGTGAAATCGTTGGATGGTCTTTGTTGAAAAATGCGGTAAGAAATTCTCAATTTGATTTTTCCTTGATTAAATTGAGGAAATTTGAATTTCCACATTAGCAGACAACTTGGATGATGTTAACTTGTGTGACATGGCTTGTTTCACCCAGTTTACTCAGTAATTTCGAGTTGGAGGAGTTAGAGTTCAGTTCTACATGTGTGATTTCTAATTTGTAGCAATCAAGGTAAGTTATCTCAGGTTGTTTTCAGTTAAACTAGTTCCAAATTTTGGAGGAACTTGTGGAAGGTTAGTTAAGAAGTGGGACTTTAGTCAAACTCATTGATCATCCATTTAACTGATTAATCAACCCAAAATAGCTAGTGCATGCTGATAATTTGAGTTCCCTAGTCCTGGTGGAGATTCTATGGTAGTGTAACATCATTTGTAGACTAATGTTGAGTGTACAGGTGTTGCATGCAGTTAGAGGATCAGCCTAAAGGAATTATCCAAATAATTTGAGTATTTTTATAAACAATAGGGGCCTAATTCCTCAAGGAAGAGCGCAATGAAATAGGAGGTCAGGAAGAGGCAAAATTTGACTAGGCCTGGGTCAGACACCCTTAGTGAGTAGAGAGATAAGTTATGCACTTGCAGGTTGTGCTCAGTTGGGCAAAGAAATTGTAATACATCTCTATTATTTTGATTTAATGCAAGAAGGCATTATAGTTTTTAGCAGTTTTCTTTCCTAAGGAAAAATACTTGTTGCATGTTTGTGATTTCTTATTGCATGTCTAAAATTTTGTTCTAGATTGTTAAATACTTTCCACATAGCAGTAGAGTAGGTTTGTGTCTTGTGATCTTGACTATAATTTCATGTGAAGCTAAAAATATAAATTGTAAATTCTACATGGTATTAGAGCAAGATTCACATTAGAGCAGAAATTTCAAATTTGTTTCTAAGGAGGTTTGAATTTGAAGTTTAGTGCAGTAGGATCTCTTCAGAGCTAAGAAGATGGCCTTCAATGGACTAAGGCTACGTTATGACTTAGAAGGCACCTATAATTTTTTGTCATTGAGGCAGTATTGGATGACAATGGCTTGCTAGAATAAATCAAATCAGATGTTGCAAAACCACAAGCATCTAATGCCCATAACCTTTCTCAATGGAAGAAGGATGTAGACAAGGTGAGGAGAATCATATTGGAGGAAGTACGAGACCACATTGTCACCAATCTCCACAGGAAAGAAAATCCTTATGCAATGTGGCATGAACTTACAGATTTTTCCTAGAATAGAAGTGACCATATGAAGTTGACGCTCAAGGATAAACTTTGAAATATCAAGATGCAAAAGAAATACACTATTTCGCAGTACCTAAGCAGGTTCACACAAGTTCATGATTGAATTGTAGTAGTTTGTGTTACTATTTCAAATGATGATTTTGAAATCCTATTCCTTTTGGGCCCTCCCCGGAGTCCACACAGCTATCAAGATTCGGCGAATGGGAGGGAGAAACTACGGAATCCGAAGCGCTTATGGTCTGATTTGGTATAGGAGGAAATAAGGTGGAATATTAGAGATGGGACTTCATACGAGGGTGATCTAAACTAAAATAAGAATGAAAAAAATTATAGATATAACCATAAATATAGAGATGTAGTGGAAATAACACTTCATTTTATTAATATCAAACATTAAAATATGCTTACAAACAGAATGGAAATAAGTCTAGCTCGGGCAATGGTAGCTTATCTTTGAGAAGAGATGTGGCATCTACATGCCTCTGAAATTTTTTACAATGAGTCTTAGAGGCCTATTTATTATTGAGAAATAATGGAAAGCCCTAAACATCCAAAAACCTAACCGTGGAAGATGAAGCGCCAAAACTATGGGCCCCATTTGGGTAAATTGGTACATCAACTTCCCGGAGTCGTAACTTTGTCATATGATCTATGTTTGACACAAACAATACCTCGTTAGAAATATCTATCTGAGGGCTACAACTTCCAAGTGGCCAACATCAATCTATAATCCATGTTGTCCCTGGTTTTCAAAAAAAATGTCATTTAGGGCCTCAAAACGGCTCTATAAGTTCAGGACCTAAAAAACTACCTAAAATAGTAAATTGTGTTACAATTAAGGAGACTGAAAAACTAAAAGAGATAGTGATGGGAGTCCAAGTGGAATAGGCTAGTGGCCACCAACATCCACCTGGATCATTCCTCCTCCCTTACGAAGCAATGGTCCCAATTGCATTGAGTGCCTCCATGAGATGGGGAAACTTCTATTGAACTTGGTCCCTGGTGAGCTACTTGCCTTGGTGCAGGAGTTGGCCAGCTTTGACAACCTAATATAGTTTGATATTCTATTGGCAAGTGTTCTTGACTTGCTTGTCCATAATCCAATCAGTTTTGGTGTGTTCCATACAGTATGGTTTTAACTCTGTTGGTGTGAGTTGTTTTACAGTGTTTGATGTGTCCAGTAATGGTGGGAAGTACAGTCGAAGGTGGTCCAAATTGAACACTAGGTACAAGCCAAGGAATGGGGGAATGTTGAGCTCAAAATCATTGTCTTCCACAACCTTGGTAATTGTGTAAGGATCATATCATACTAGTATGAGCTTTGAATGGGCTCTAATAAGTTGTTCTTTCTGCAAATGCAACCAAACTTTATCACCCACCTGAAACTTTTGTGGCACCTGATGTTGATCATGTCACTGCCTATACTTGGCATTTGAATTCTCTAGGATATTGTGAACCTACTAGCAGATGTGTTGGATGTGTTCAATAAATATGCTCACTTTATCAGCTTTGGACAGTACATGTGTATATTTTGTCTATGTAGTCGTATGAGGCATGGTAACATCAATGGAACACAATAGTTGAAATCCTAGACCCACTTGAAAGGGACTGCGACCAATCGATCTATGGAGAAATATATTATAATTATGATGCACATAGGGAATACTATCATCCCAGGTTTGTGGTTGCTTGACCTGACAATGCAAGGGTGCCCCTGTGGGTGAGGAGAAGATGTCCCTATACACTTCCATGAAGGTATCCACCTGCTTCTACTGCATGGAGGAACCCTTCCCGGGGGCCATGGATGTGGCTACGACCTTCCCCTTACATTGAGAGCAAATCAGAAAGAAAAAAATCCCATTTTTGGAGATGATCTTACTTTTTTCTTAGTAGAGATCAAAGAGATGGTGGTAGGTGAGGCTACCTCCAGTATCTTGTATAACGTTTTACCCAAAGAAATAATAACAGAGCAATGTCTAGACTCATATACATAATTTCACTTCCACAACTAAGGTTATCCTAATAATACATTAAAAACTTCAAGAGGAGAAGCATCACACAGTACCTCATTCGTGAAGGGCTTGATGCGGTAGGGAAGGTAACACTGTTGGCTAAATTATAGATCTCATCTTTGGTGAAGCCACTCAATGTTGTATGGTTGTGAGTGTGGTGTGTTCGTTAGGCCCAAAATCTTCACAACCTCTACCAAAATTAGGTTCTTTTGGCTCCCACTGTTGACAATGAATTGCAGTGGCAAACCCTTCACCCACATTTGTGAGTGGAAGAGATACTCCCCCTCCTCTGAATCTTCAGGCTCATTCTTTTGGATCTTGGTGGTGGCAACAGTGGTGCTGGGCTTTGCATCAATATTTTTCTTCCTTTTTTCATTTCTCTTATGAGGTTCTTACTTGGGGTCGGAGCATGCATCTGATTTTGAAGCCTTCAAGTTGGCCCCTAGTGACTTCTTGGCCTGACACTCAATTGTGTTGTGAGTGGACATCTTATGGAACACACACAACTTTTCCATTTCTTTTTTTGTCTTCGTAGTGTTGTTCTTTGCTTATGGCTTTGGCACATTATCCTATGTCACCCTACCTTAGCTTTTCCTTTCGCTTTGTGGTTTGGGGGTGCATTTCCCTTGCTTCGAATTCATAGATCCAAAGTCTCGTTTTTTTTATTTAAACTTCTTCTCAATATTGGCAGTGTATTGGTATTTCATGTTGACCGAGGAGATGTCCTAGAACTCCATCTCATCCTAGATGTACATATCTATGAAATCATGGTACTTAAGTATCAAATGCTTCTCAGAATCCTTGATACTCAACTTCATGCGAAGGGTATGAAAAACATTGGTAAACTCAAGCACATCTTGGTCCCTTCCCTACTGCAGCATGGTCCACTTTATGTATTTATCCTCATATCTCCCGATGAGGTAGTACCACTCCTTGATGACACTCTGAAACGAATTCCAAGTGGGCATAGCTGAAAATAGTGAGGGTGTACTTTCATCCTTCTTCTCACAGTAGGTTTCCCACCACTCCTTGACGTGGGGGGCGACTTTGAGAAGTCCAAAAGTAATCTTTTCCTGACTGGAAAAATCATGAATAGAAAAATATCCTTCTAGCACATTTAACCATTTATCTACAATGTTGGCATCTATCTAAACCTCAAATATTGGGATGTCAAAGTTAACTTGTACCTTAAAGGGTGTGACACTTCTAAGGTAGCTTCTCAAAGGAGATGCATCGCACTTGGGTAGCTGCTAAAGGATCTAGGAAACGTTTTCCATCATCGCATTCCTATGTCGCTCAAGGGATTCTTCAAGAAATATTTTAAAGGATATCCTACCCCATTGTCTTTCTTCTCTTTTGCGATGGAAGGCTGTCGGGATTTGCGAGGTTTTTCCTCCAAAGGTTTGACCAGTTCGAGCCCTAACTCCTTATATCTCGACCTTGTTGGGGACATGCAAAGAAAAACAAAGAAAGAGAAGACTGCTCTAATAGCACTAATTTGAACTTAAACAGGAACGAAAAAAATTACAGATATAACCATAAATATAGAGATGCAGCAAAAATAACACTTCATTTCATTAATATCAAATACTGAAATATGCTTACAAACAAAATGGAAATAAGACTAGCTCAAGTGATGGTAGCTTATCTCGGAGAAGAGATGTGATGGCTACATGCCTCTGAATTTTGTTACAATGAGGCTAGGAGGCCTATTTATTGTTGAGAAATAATGGAAAACCCTAAACATCCAAAAACCTAACCCTAGGAGATGAGGCACCAAAACTATGGGTCTCGTTTGGGTAAATTGGTACATCAACTTCCCTAGGGCATAACTTTAGCATATGATCTTCGTTTGACATGCACAATACCTCATTAGAAATATCTATCTAAGGAGTACATGTTTCAAGTGTCCAATTTTGGTCATTATCCCTTGTTGGTCATGGTTAAAAAAAAAAAAAAAAAAAATCATTTAGGGCCTCAAAATGACTTCGGAAGTTCATGACCCAAAAAACTGCAAAAAATAGTAAGTTGTACTACAATTAAGGAAACTGAAAAACTGAAAGAGACAATAGTGGGGATCCAAGTATAATAGGTGAGTGGCCACCAACATCTACCTAGATCAAATGGTGAGGATAAAGAAAAAATTACATTGGATGGAAAGGAAAAGAATGGAAAAGGGAAGAAATATGTATTGAGAATGCAACAAGAAAATTGCAGTTTGACTTTGCCTTGGTCAAACTATATTAAAATTTGAATTTCTATTTCAACAGAAATCTTAGAGGTAGTTAATTGATGTGACATGGAACTTGTCACTCATCTAGCTTAGTTAATTCAAGTTGGGAAATCTTGAGTTCAATTCAGTATGATTGATTGCTAATTTGTATCAATCTATTTTAGTTAAATTGAGTTATAGTCAATTAAACTAGTTCTAGATGTTACAGGAACTAGTGGAAGGTCCAAGTGTGGAAGTGTAACTTCAATTCACTTAGTGATCAAATAGTTAACTAATCAACTAGCTCAAAATAACTGATGCATGCAGATAATTCGAGTTACCTAGTTGAGAAGGAGATAACTGATGTTGGTGAAATTTGGCATAAAAGACTTGGCCATTTGCATCATGCCACCCTGAAGAGTATGCATCAGGTAACCATAGGCCTTCCCAAAGGAGCACTTGAGTAGTACGATGTATAAAAAGGATGTACTTTGGGGAAGCACACAAAATCCACTTTCCGTGATCGAGACAACAAAGCACATGCAGTCCCTGAAAGGAGCCACTTTAATGTCTGTGGACCTATCTCGATAACCTCCACTACTAGGCAAAAATATTTTGTCACTTTTATTTATGACCTCATAGAAGTGTTGGATCTTCTTCATGTGAAAGAACGATGGCATTCTCCAAGTTTGTAGAATTCATTGCACTAGTTGAGGAAGAAAACGACAAGAAGGTGAAGACTCTCACAAGTGATAATGGAGGTGAGTACCTGTCAAATGAATTTTAAAATTTCTATGCAATAGAAGGAATTCAACAAGAGTTGACAGCATGCCACATCCCACAACATAGTGGGGTGGATGAGAGAAATAACCGTAGCATTGTGGGAGAAGTGAGGGCAATGTTGCATGACCAAGGCCTACCTCTGCATTTCTAGGTTGAATCATGCAACACAGTAGTCTATTTGCATAATCAGATTCCTCATTAGATTTTGGGCATGATTACACTGAAGGAGGATTTCTTGGGGAGAAAGCTAGATATGTCACACTTGAAGATTTTTGGAGCCTCTATTTACTAGCATGTATCCAAAGTAGAAAGGAAGAAGCTAAATTCGACAACATAATTGGGGGTATGTATGGATAACACAGAAATTCCCCACATCTACCATGTGTACTTGTCATCCCTCAGAATGACAGTTGTGTAAAGGGATGTAAAATTTGATGAGGATAAAGTGATGTGGTTCTCTCTTGAGAGGGAACTTTAGAACCCACCAGAAGTGGAGCTTGTAGCTCCAAAGGAGGAACCTCAAGATGTTGTGGAGCAACAAGAAATTGAGGAGAAGATATTGGAGACAGCCACTAAAGAAGAACCATCTAGAGAAGGCAACAAAATTACAAGGGAAGCTAAGGGACTTATGTAGGATGCGAGGAAGAATGTGGGTGCTCCTTCAAACTAGCATAGGAAAAGAAGGTCACCAGATCAATACATTGGCTACATGGCTCTAATGACTTAGCTTGTAGATACTTAGACATCCTCTTTCGAGGAATAAATAAAGAAACATGTATGGGTTGATGCAAGGGTGGAGGAATATGAATCCATTGTAAAGAATCGTGTTTGGGAAGTGGTCCCAAGACCATTAGATAAATTAGTTGTAGGTTTGTGATGGATCTTCAAGGTAAATAAGGAAATAGATGGAAACATTGAGAAGTACAAAGCCAGATTTGTGGCCACAGGGGCCCTACTCAATGAGCCTTTGACCTATCACGTGCGTTCGTGGCATATTAAACAATACCCCTAATTTGACTACATATTGGAAAATATCCCTAACAATCACATTATTTAACACCCTACCAATACAAACCCAGTACGCCTTCCCAATTTAAAAAGCCCCTAATTCAACTAGATATTGTGGGTATCCATTTTTTCATTAACATTTTTTATACCCCTTTATATTTTTTCATTGACTTTGAGCTCCATTTTTTATACTTACCAATATAAAAGCCCTTTACCCCCTATATATCCCCCAATATATTATGCCATTTTTTCCTCACTATATATCCCCCAATATGAACCCACATCGTATGGTATTGCTCCCCCAATGAAGCCGCCATGTTTGTGGCCAAGTGTTACTCTCAAGTTGAAAGAATTGACTATGAGGAGACCTTTGCTCCAGTAGAAAGGTACTCATCCATTAGATAAATTCCTCCTTTGGCTATGTAGATGGGGTAGAAAATCCACCATATGGATGTAAAAATATCATTCCTCAATGGAGTCATTAAGAATGAGGTTTACATTGAGAAACTAGAAGGCTTCGAGATTTTTGATCTAGAGTCTCATGTGTGTAGATTCAACCAAGCGATGTACAGTCTCAAGCAAGCACCCCGTGCATGGTACACTAGGATAGATAGCTATATCATTGATTTGGGCTTCACCAAAAGTGAAGTGGATGCAAACCTCTATCATATTTGGGTAGAAGTTAAACTATTGATTATTGTATTATATGTTAATGACTTGATTTTAACTAGTGATGAAAAGTTGATTAGATCTTGAAAGGAGGACATTGTAAGAGAATTTGAAATCAAGGAAATGGGTCTCATGCGCTACTTCCTCGGGTTGAAGTATGGAAAAGAGATGGGGAACTATTTATCTCTCAAGGAATGTATGCAAATGAGATACTAAATAGGTTTTGCATGGAGAGTTGCAAACCCATGGAGACACCTCTAGCAACCAACTAGAGGAAGGAGGATGCCACTATTGGTGAGGATGTGGATGCTACCATTTATCAACGACTATTGGGTTCAATGATGTATCTTGCAAACACACAACCAGATATGTGTTATGCATTCTACCTACTGATCCAAGCTATGGCTAGGTCAACCAAATTATTTTGGAGGGCAGCTAAGCATGTTGTACAGTACCTTAGAGGCACTACCTAGTTTGGACTATGGTACAGACGAATAGAGGGAGTGAATTTGTGTGGCTTCATAGATGCAGATTGGGCAGAGAGTCTATCATACTAAAAGATTACATCAGGTGGAATTTTTAGTGTTGGGTCCGTAGTTGTTTCTTAGTACAATAGGAAGCAAATATCTGTAGCACTCATCTAAGAAGAAGTATAATACATGGTTGCAATTCAAGCAGCATGTGAGGTGTTAGCCTCCTGCTGCAGCAGGTTACTCATATTTCATGATTGACATTTTTTACATGCCAAATATGTCATACTTTGCATGATGCAGTGTTCCATATTTGCTACAGAGGCCAAAGAAGGTTGGCATGAGAGTGTGCCAGTTCAAGTGCCACTGCTGTGTTCCAATTTTGATATACTAGTCCATTTTTGAAGAATTTCCGGTTATAGGGAGGTCCAAACAATTTAATCTTGGTCTCCCTAGGTTTAAATTTCTTGTTTTAGAATATAGAGGATAAATATCTATCCAAACAACTTAATCTTGGCAGATTCTTAGATAGGTAGAGAATCAAAGGAGCTCAACAGCTTAATCTGAGCCCCTGGATGAAATAAGTGTAGATATAGATAGGAGGACAGAAAAAGAAAAAGTTGAACAGCTGGGTCTGCAAGTCTAAGTGCACCCAAACCAAAAATAAGAGAAAATGCTAGGTAAGTAGGCTGGGTAGGTAGTTTTGAGGTTGTAGAATGTTGATTTGTGATCAATTTCATGTTTTCAAGTGTCATATCTATTCAGGTCACAATTATCAGAAAGTGGCCATTTGAAGGACTCAAGCGAGGCATGTCTAACTCCCCCTTCTTCCTCCTTCCCCAATTCATTCACTAACCTCCCAAAGAGGTCAAGATCTGATTGATATCTCTTAGCTTCACCATTTTCATATCAACTGCCTTGGTAAAGATCTGCTTTCACCAAGGAATATTCATACTCCCGTTATAAATCATTTTTCCCGTTAAAAAAGCTTGAGATTCACATACTTAGCGCTTTCTTATCACCTGCCATATTAACTACTAACTTTTAATATGTAGCTCCCTATGTATTTCCCCTTCCCCTACTAAAAACTATGTTTATAACCCCCTATATACTTATCCCCTCCCCTGGTTGAAAAATAACCGTAAAGTTCACTTGGGAATTGCTAAGTTTATCTGGAACTTAGTAACAACCCTCCTTTTGTCTCAAAAAGCCATCTTCCAATGCAAAGGACCCCTTCCTGTTCATTAAGGCCCCCCTCCAGAGTATAACAACCCTCTTTGTAATGCCCTTGGACTCATTCCATGGCATAAATTCCTCCTTCCGTTGCACAAAACCTATGCCCCGCCCCTTTTTCCTAAAGTCCCGCCTATAAATAAATTAACCCCGCTCAGATTTAACCCCAAAATACCCATTTTTCTAATGTTTTTCCCCCCGCCAAACTAAATATTAAAAATTTAATTGGCGAGTGGCCCCCTTCTTATCCGTCTACCACCTTATCTTATCCACCAGCCGTCAGATCTAGTGCACCCGCGATTTACGGTGGGCAGGTATTTTCCCGCCCCGACATGCCGAGGGTTAGCGCCCGGGAGATCGGCAGTTTTGCCGTCATACCCCCGCCATGCGTCGCCCTCCGGGCTATGGTGGAGACGCCCCTGCCAATACTGCCTAAGCGCAAAAACGGTGTGCCACAAACCGGAAACCGCCCTCCCCTCACATGACATGAGCGCCACGTCACCTGCAAAGTTTCCGCCATCTCACCCCTTCTTGCCTGCGTCGGCCTGCCACCGTACTGCCACGTCATCGTCCACCGTACTACCACGTCACCCTGTTGATGTCATCAGCTGACATCATCACTGTACAAGGGGGTCCCATTGCTGATGTCATGCTGACATCATCTACTGTATCGCTGACGTCATGCTGACGTCAACAGCTGAAAAAACGTGCAAGTGCAAAATCTAAGCTTCAGAAGCCTGGAATGAGAAACAGGGGTAGTTTTCGATGCACGATTAGTGCCATCGCTACGGGAAATGGGCCAAAATGGGGAATCTTTAGGGAATCTTGTGGTTCCGCAACTGTTTTGCGCCGAAAAAGGCCGATTTTACAGTTTTTAGCAAAACAGAAGCAGAAACAAGCTGAATTTAAATGTCAAAATGAATCAGGAAGTAGCAGAGAGTATCCGTGTTGCGGCAAAGTGTATCAGGGAAAATCTTTCAGGGGCCGAAGTAGGAAAACATTGAAGGGCCATCCAGCAAAGTCAGCGAATCAGTAAAGGCCATTTAAGGACTTTCAAATCACAATTACTTCACATCCAAGTCACACAAAGATCAGTGGACCAGAAGTCAATGCACAGTTATTACAGAAGCACTACACCAAGCCACAGAGGACACCACATTAACCCACTTTTGATCCAGCTACCTCTGGCATAGCCCAAGGGATACTTACTTGCATTTAATTCCAGCATAAGTTAGGTTGTAAAAAAATTTTTTCCCACAGACCTGTTTAGGTCAGCTGTAATAAATACTCTTGGATATTTTACCTATATATACCACCCTGAACAATGTAAAAGGGTTGGTTTTTGTTGGTTGGATGTTTTGCTTAAGCAGAGACTCACACTGTAAATTTGGTAATTTCTATAATCAAAGACTGCTTACGAGCTTGGAGAATGAATTGTGTATTGTGTTTAATGATTGAAGAGTGACTATGGAATTCTTTTGTTGATATATGATTCAATAAGTGCTTCTTACCTCTGTTTTTCCATTCATACATCATTATCTAAACATCAGAAAGAAAGAATAGCTTAGAACTTGTTTAATTGCACTCTATGCTCAATTTCTGCTGTTTCTCTATGTTTTTCATCTGTTTTAGGCATAGATATGAATTCCACCTGGCTCATATTTGCCCTGATTCACCATGTATGACAGTTATCTAGGGATTCTTAACTGCCCCTAGATAGAGCTCATTTTGCTTCCCTCTGTTAAGTTGTTTGAGATATTCTTAACCGCCTCTCATTCCTTACATTTCACCCCATCTCTTTAGCTTGAAGGTTGTCTCATGTACATCTACCTTGCTCCTCGCTCCTCTTGTGATCAAGAAAACCTACCTGCAGTCCTACTCCTTGACTCCATGCCCAATGGTTTGAAACTTATCACTCTATGCATGCCTCTCTGCTTGAAAGCACCTTCCTCCCATTCAAACACCATCCAAACATAAACAAAACCTATGCACCCAATAACTAGCCTAAAATCATCATCAACAAAGCTAAATCATTAAGAGAGAGCCCTCTCTGATTACAGGTGGGTTAGAACCTGCAATCCAAAGATTGGTTTGTGGTTACCTCGGTCGTATCCCTTTAGGAGCTTAGGGACAACCTGAGTGATAACATAATGGCGACTCCACTGGGGAATATCCTCATATAATCTCACAAAACTAGTCCAAATCTCCACAGAGGAAGAAACTGACCTTTATAAAGTTTCTGTTTAAACCTGTATCGTAGGAAAAATCCCCAAAAAATAAGTTAGAAGCTGGCTGCCAAAAAGCAGTCACGTTACACAAGATCAAATCTAGACCCAAAACCCCCAGCTGTTTTTGAAAATCCCAACATAATCCCTAAAATCCTTAGAAAACAAGAGCAGCAAGAAGATTTTGCTGATACTAGTCCTGAAACAGTTAGCCTAGTAATTTTACAACCCCTGTTAAAGTTCTATTCCGTGCAAACCCTACTTCCCCGTGTTCATCATCTACTTCCCCAACCATTGTTTCCACACCTCCATTCACTATGCAGACCACCGCTTCCACTCCTATTATCCCAGTTACTCCAGTTGTTCCACTTATCGCTATTGTTCCACTTATTCCCGTTAATATGGATAATAGATATGCACCCTTACAACTGCCTGCTAATCCCGAGGCTATGCCTTAGGATTATCAGACCAAAATAACCTATTTTGATGGCACAAATGCCTGCACGGCCCCACAACATACAAAGAAAATGCAGGATTACTTTGAGAGTTATGAGATTGATGATGATAGTGTAAGAATGAATATTTTTGTCCAAAGTTTGACCGGTGATGTCAGGACTTGGTTTAGAGCATTTCCAGCCAATTCCATATGAGACCCAGAAGCCTTATATCAGTCCTTTATCAATAGGTGGGAGAAAAATAAAGACCCCTTGCACATATTATCTGAATATGACACTATCAAAAGAGGCCCTTAGGAGACTGTTTTGGATTATTGTGCAAGGTTCAATAATGTCTACAACGCAATACCGTAGAACCTAAGACCTCCACCTGATCTTGCTTTGTATAAATTCCCTGATGGTTTTGATGTTGAAATGGCATATCAATTAAGGGAAAGAGCCCCTCAAAGCCTTGCAGAGATGCAAGATGTTGTTGTTAGTGTGGAGGCAAGCCCAATTGCCAAAAGAAACAGAGCCAGAACAGAGAGAAGAACCACCTTTAAAGAAGAACCCTCAACCTTAGACCAGAAGCTAGATGCTATTATCAATGGCATGCATAGGCTAGGAGACAGAGTAGAGAGTGTTGAGAGAAAATCATCATGGGAATGACAACAGTCCAACACCATAAGGAACCCAAACTTCAGGAAAAATCAAACCACAAATGCTAGAAGGGCTAGTCCCGACCATGATATTAGGCCTCCTTTCCAAGAAAACTACGTAGAGGCATCCACATCCATTGAGCTCACAGAAGAAACTCACATGAACTTAATAAACTCAAAAAATGAGCAGCAAATATTTCTCACTCAAGAAGATCAAGACTACCCTGATGTAAATCAATTTCAGACCAAGTCAGGAGAGTCTTTTGACTTTAAACAAGGTTATGATTCGGCTGTGTATGAGGTCCACAAAAAATATAAGCTGAGAACTAGAACCATTGAGATCCCTACACCTAGCAAAACAAAGGACAGTAAACAGCCCAATAAGATTAAAGGCAAAGTTGTCATAACAGAACCAGCTGATATTGTTGTTCCAAACCCGCACCTAGTGACTGTAGAGGACATATCAGACATACAGCCTCATACTGATCAGCCTCTACCTTCTTTTTCCTCAAAAGAAAATTTGAACGGCACTCCAAAAAATATTCCCAAGATAGAAATACCACAAACTGTCATTCACCATAACATAGACAATCCAAAGGAAAACATAGAGACTATTCGTGAGAAGGAGAAATCTGCTACTATTAATGCAAAGAATCCATTAGAAAAAACATTCAATTTAGAAGCAAAGATTGGAAAATTTAAAATATCCATCCCCCTCTCAGAGCTTGCCAAACATGATGTATATAGGCACAAATTCAAAGATCACTTCAACTACCAGAGGTCAGGGATGATGTAAATGTTTTAGATGATACCCCTGAGCTGCTGTTTGGTCCAGAAGTTAATGGAAAAATGACATATGGATCTGTTCCACCTTTTTATGTCAGTCTGCACATACATGACAAAATGTTGCACAATGCTATGTTTGACTCAGGTGCCTCACACAATCTTATGCCCAAAGCTGTGATGGAAAAGCTAAACCTTGATGTCACAAGACCCTACAAGGATCTATACTCCTTTGACTCAAGTCAAGTCAAATTCTTAGGCTTAATCAAAGACCTTTGTGTGGCTTTAGTCCAATTTCCCAATAAGACAAACCTAATGGACGTAGTAGTGGCTGACATTCCAACAAAATATGTTATGCTCCTATCAATATCATGGGGAGAAAAACTCCAAGGATCCCTTCAACTCGACCTCTCTTATGCCACTATATCTATCTTTGGGCAACCAAAGAGACTATATAGAGAAATATTGATGAAGTATGTGGTGAGTAGTGAGGAGATGCCCCAAAATTTTCCAATTTACTCAATCCATTCTGATATGGATTCATTTATTCTTTTTAATGATGACATCAATCCTCCAGCTGATGAGAAGCCTCTAGCTTCAGAACTAGAGACATGCATAAATGAAGAACCATTTGCCCATGCCCATGATATGGTCACAACAGTCAAGACAGCCAGTAAACAAGAAGAACCTCCTCAAACTGAAATTTTAGATCTGCCCAATCCTAAAATAACTGAAACTCTTGATACAAACCAAAAACAAGAAATTACATGGTATTTAGAGTTTGATGGTTCTGTCAACAAGTTAGGAGCAGGGGCAGGTGTATGGATTCACAATACACATGACAATCATGCAGAAGGCCATGCCTACAGACTAAATTTCAGATGTACCAACAACATAGCAGAGTATGAGGCTCTCCTCTTACGACTAAAACTGCTCAAAGTTCTAGCAGCTACAAAAGTGTCTATTCTAGGTGACTTCGATTTGATCATCCAACAAATGAAGGGCAACTTCGTTACTAATGACAATAGGATGAGGGCCTTCGTTGAATCTGAGCTTGCCAAGATTTCTAGAAACAATAACATACATGCCCACAGCCTAGCCACTTTTGCTAGTACATGCAAGCTTCCCCTTGAGCCAAATCACCATTTTACTGCTGAGATAAAACATAGGCCCGATGTTCCTAACAACATTAGAGATTGGAAAGTATTTGAAAATGATGCCCACATTAACAATTTCGTCACTCTTGAGGGCGCGTTTTCAAATTTAAACATTGACATGGAGGTCGTGAACAATTCCCAACAACAAACAAATGAAAATCAGCAGGTTGTAACAGCTGCAATAGCAAAACAAATCCTGAACTCAACTGTTTTTGACAATGCAAACATAGAACAGCTGAAACATATGCATTTAGAGGAAATCGCCAAAGCAGAGGTTGAGTTCATTAATCTAAAGAATAATTTTTTGTCTGCTGGCCTTACTCAATTAGAAGACATGTTTGATGATAATGATGTGCCCAAAAAGCCAAAAATGGAGCCTTTAGATGGTACTATAGAAGAACACAACATAGGGACAGTAGAACAGCCCAAAATGATTAAATTGTCGAAAAATCTGCCCCCGATCAAAAACCAAAATATGTGGATTTGTTTAAAGAATTCCAAGATGTATTTTCTTAGAGTTATGAGGACTTGAAGTCCTATGACACCTCAGTGATTCAACATACCATTCCCTTAAAACCAAATCAAAAACCATTCAAGCAAAAACTTAGAAGAATAAACCCTATGCTTCTTCCCCTCATTGAGAAGGAAGTAAAGAGAATGTTTGAAGCAGGTATAATAGCACCCATCAGATTTTCTGAATGGGTATCCAATCTGGTTCCCACAAGGAAAAAATCAGGAGAGATCAGACTGTGTGTAGACCTAAGAAATTTAAACCAGGTCTCCTTAAAAGACCACTACCCTTTGCCCAAAATGGACCACATCCTACATGTAGGTTTTAACCCCGTACAGAAATTACCTGCATACGAATTCTAAATCACAGGAAAAATAAAAATGCGAGAGCATAACACATAAAACACATATACACAGAGATTTTCCCACTGGATCTCAAAACTGAGACTACCAGCTTGATTTTTCATTATATTCCTTTCAATGTTACAATACATATTTATACATGCCGAAGCATCCAATACCATGGACCGAAAACCATCGGTCCAAACCATGGACCGAAAACCATAGGTAGGTTCGCCCAACCTAATATAGGGTCCAAAAAAAATTTTCTCGGGGCGCTACCCCCAACCCCGTAGAGGGGGGCTAACCGCCCCCCTCAAACCGCCTGGACAGGTGGGGCTGCCGCCCCCCTGTGACCCCCTCGCTGTGCAATCGACGCAACGAAGGGGGGGCCTTCGGCCTCCCCTCTAACCCCTCGATTCACTACGTAGGTTAGTCGTGGAAAGAATATAACACAACCCAAAAATAAACACGATTATATGAATTTTTATATTTTATTAATAAAGTTATTAATGTTGGGATATTGAGTTTGGAAAATTCATGGATAGAACACATAAAAGAGGATGAAACTTGCCAGAATCTGAGAGGGATCAAATTCGTCATGATTTTTCCTCAAGCGAAACATATAAAGAAATATATATGTGTTAGCCGAGTGGGAGATAAAGATCGGTAATAAAAGAACTGCAAAGTGGAAAAGCAGGCTTTTAGCTTTAAGGAAAAACATGGAAAAAGCCTAGGTTGAGGAGAAACACAACCCCTGAAGGTAGGACACTGCCCAAGAAAAATATGTAAAGATGATAATGATAAATAAGAATAATCAACACAGAGTAGAGGTTACTCATGCACGACAGGTTGTCATTTTGCAGGGGGAATCAAAGGATTCATGGTTGGGAGCTATGATGCAGTCATCGATTGATTTTCCGAGTTCAAGAATATTTATCAAAATATTCTTAACTATGCTTGAGTAATTTTATATTAGAAGCATGTTACACTACATGGGATGAAGGTTATGGTTACTTATTTTTGTTGGGTGTCATTCCTTATCTGTACAGAGTTGGTGGTTATTTATATTAGTTACAAGCTAACAGTTGATAATCTTTTGAGGATGACCACCCTTTCTTACTTGTAAAATTGTATGTTATTATTAGTGGATTGCATGCTGATGGTTGTCTATCTTTTGTGGATGATTATGCTTATAAGTTGAAAAGTTGTACATTAATTAATAACTGATGCATGATGATGGTTACTTATCTTATGGATGATTACGTTTATTAATTTTAGACTTGTATGATAATTAATAACGGATGCATGTTGATGGTTACCTATCTCATGGGTGATATTTCTGATCGGTTACAGGGTTGCATGTTATATTATAGCATATGCATGTTGAATATGACTAAATTCTGTGGGTGACAATATTTATTCTTGTTGTAGAGTTTATTTAAGACATGAGTAGCATATTGAGCCATTAGAGTATGTTTCTATAATGGTGAAGTAAAAATCTGTATATAAAAGGCCCCATGAACCAAGGTATACAAGCATGCTGACCAATATGGTCACATATAATGGTCGTGGGTATGCAGAAACTATAATATTGTAAGGGTATACTCGTCATCATTCAAAACGAGAAATTGTATACCATAAAGTTACTGGAATAGTCTATTTTCGAGTCTATAGGTACTCCTCCCGAAGTCTACATCCCTTGGTTAGGGACTTCTATAACAAAAAAGGGTTTGAATTAAACATAGGGACTCATTTTTTCAGGTCTCCAACAAGAAAATAAGGTTAGAAACTAGAGCAATGTTAGTATGAAGAAGTGACCATGCCAATATCAGATATACTATGTATATGCATACATAGATCAAAAGAAAGCTAGAGCTGAGATTACAAGGTTTACCTTGATATTCAAACCAATGAATAACATTAGGATATAGGACTATAGGGCCATAGACTCATTGTCCATTTTTTTAAATAAGATTCCGGTTGATAATTGTAATAAGGAAGAGGAAGCAAACTATAGAAACAATTAAATTACTCCTAAGGGAAAACTACAATGATTGCTGCTGTATATATTGGAGGGTCTTAGGAACATCTGTATAACCACTAGCTGACGTAGGTTATGATACAACTTAGATGACCCCAATAATAATTATGTCATAATTTGAATTATGAAAAATAAATAAAGTTTGTATAACAAGAGATCTATCTCATAAGTGATAGATCAAAAACAAGACTAGAGGGAGGATACTACTTCTCTTTCACTTTGCACAGTGGTTTCATTCACACCCAAATCAAATTTTGTATATATATATATATAAACCATAAAATTGTTAAATTAATAATGGGATTTTAAAAGCATACATCTACTACAAGTGAACTGATTCAAATCCCACTTACCAAAGGGAGAGAAAACCCTTTTTAATGTCCAGCATAAATATGCAAAATATCCTATCATTCAGATTAGGATTTAACAAAAATATTCTAGGGACAACCCAAACAATCTTGGTGCCTTTCAAAAGCCTTATACATGCGGCTTATTTGCTACACCATTCAATTTAGAAAACTAAAAACAATATAAAAAAGAACAAGAACCACAAATATCTAAACTGGATGCTTAGGGACCAAATCAGCTTCTTTAGGTTGTAGCCACATCGACCTCTATGGGTCGCATAATGGAAGGAATGGGATTAAAATGACAAGCATTAGAACCTGGTTCCATAAGGGACACCAATCTATCCAGTAGACAAACCATAAGGGTTAGATTTTGTAAATTTGTGCACTTGTGCCTCAAAATCATCACGTTGGGTGTACCTATGATAAAAACAAATAATTGCAACAATAGATTGACAGAAAATGGAACTAGCTAGAAATTAGGAAAGTTTAACCCTGTCAACAGCAGAAGAGTGGGTAAAAAGATTTACCTATAGAATCTGTGTGACCCTGGCACAACCATAAACCCTACATGAGAAATCATGAATAAATGAGGTGGAAAGATGAATAAAACAGGAAGTAAACAATAAGAAAGGATTACTCTAATTGTCCAAGGAAGAAGTCACCTGAGTCTGAGGCAGTGCCCATACCAAGAGAGATGTGTTGCCGAAGAAATTTGTGTATCCTTCTCTCATTACAAAAGAAAAAGGGATAAATAACGAGAGGATCGTCGAAATTACCTACTTCGTATGGGTAGTTGACTAACAGAGGGACCAACAACATGATAAGAAGCCAAACAGAAAAAAACTCCATTCCTGCTCTGAAGAACACAAGGGTATATGACAAACATAACCAAAATGAGAAACACAGAAAGTTAGGGTTTGTTGAGGTGATCTGAACCGTCTATATAGCTTACCGTATCTGAAGCATTGGGAGGATTCTCGAGCCATTAGCAGTTGTGTTTTGTTCCCACAAAACAAGTGTACAACATGCAGGTCAACAGGAATAAATGGAATACAAATGGCGTGGAGGTAGCATGCATCCATATTGGCCCATAGCACAAGTTTACATGCATACAACTACTATGCATTAAAGAGAAACCAACAGGTGTCACTACCATTATAACCAAGGGAGATACGGAGAGTCAGCGAGAGTAAGCTGAATGCCATTAATGAATAATCGTAATCTTCACATAGCACTTAACCACACTCTTATACTCCAGCCTCATTGTCAAGGTGGGTCATACCCTATTGGTTTAACAAATAATGTTATCACTAACTATTGAGGTGTGTACTTAGGGTGATGAGTTAGTGTGGGGTTGAAAGTTTCTTTGAACACATAAGTCATATAGATGGTTAAGAAAATGGTAGATGTATAAAAAAAAAACTAGGGTGCAAATTAAGTTCGTTATAAATGGTATCAAAGCACAATTATACTTTGAGTCTGTATAGGGGAAATTAAGTTAAAACAGATTGTGAAAAAACAATAAATAATTTTTTATGTAAGAATATGTTAAATTTCTTTTTATAAAATTTGAATGCTAGATGGTGGTGTAGGTAGAAGGATTGAACAACGATGGAAGGATCTCTATCGCCAAATATAGAAAATGAGGAATTGTATGCGGATCTGGGGGAAGTTGGCAGTGTTGCTGTCATAATTTTTCAATTGGTATAACTGGTAAGGACATTCCAATCAGAGTTAGTTCAACTCTGTGGTAGTAATGAAAAGTTGTTGAAAGCTAGTGAATATCAGGAGAATACAATTCGAGAATAGACAAAGAAGTCTAATCATCAAAGTGTAAATCAAGAAGGTACAGGGAAAATAGGATCTAACAAGTTGGGAAGCGGAGAAGAAATTCATCCTGAATTGTCAAAAACATATAAGGAAGGAAGGAAGGTCAAATTACAAGGAGAATTTAGAAAGATCGAACCACTAGTGTTTGACGGTGCGAAGGAGGAGGATGCAAAGGCATGACTACTGAATATGACAAAATATTTTCAGGTATACGAATATGAAAGCAACTTGAAGGCATGATTGGAAACTTACCAACTGTAGGGTAGATCCACTATATGGTGGGAAGAACATAAGAGCATCAAAGTGCTAGAAGAAATAAAATTTTCCTAGGAGGAATTTCACCAACAACTTAAGGCTAGATTCGTGAGCGAGAGGTGTTATGATGACAAGGCTAAGGAATTTCATGAGCTAAAATTGGGGCAACTAACTATGGACAAATTTGTAAACAAATTCCCCAATTTGTTGCGTTATGTGCCTTATTTGAATGAAGAGAAAGCTAAAATTCAGCATTTCCTGAACTCTTTGTGGATCTCTTACAAGGAGAAAATTGAGTTTGATAACCCAAATATCATGGATGAACCAATCAGAAAAGTGCGGTTATGTCATCAGCAGTTGAAAATTAAAAGCGAAGGTGGAAAAATGGGGAAGATGAAGGATGGTGGAAGAAACAGTGGGGGGATGAAGAAGAAAAAACCATCTTATTTGAGGAATTTTTATAGATATCATCAAAAGAAAAAAGGGATTAGAAAACAGACACGCTTTCTAGCTCAGTCTCACACAGTTTCAAGGGTAACCGTATAGAACAACAAAAAGTATGACACCACCAAAGAATAACTAAGGTGTTGGGGACGTGGACGACCTCTTGATGAGAGATTTCCCACATAACTCTCAGTCTATGCACAACATACAGATAATCTAGAAGGCTACTACAATGAATGATGTTTCAAGGAGCACACCAAGGATCAACACCACTCTGGAAAACCAACAAGCTGAAGATTAGGCCATTATGATGGAAGTAGAAGGTAAAATCTCAAACTAGATTGTGTCTATTTTAATAGATATAGGGGCCACCTTAAGTTATATTAGTCCCCAAACTATAGACTTATGCAATCTAAAAATTTAAAAAATTAGAATTGCATGTCTAGTACAACTAGCTACGGGAACGAAGAGAAAAGTAACTCAGTATGTGAAATAGTGTCCTGTTGTTTTTAATGGTTATTTCTTAAAAGTTGAATTGAATCTTCTTCCACTTGGGTCATATGATATATTAGTGGGAATGGACTAGTTATGAAAACAATTTAATCTTCTTAATTGTCTAGAGAAAACAGTGACATGTAGGAACTGATGGGGTCCTAAAGGTCATTAAGGGAAAAGCGAAACAATAATGGTTTGACAAATTTCTACCTCACAGTTGAAAATAGGCATGAGGAAAGGTTGTCAACAGTATTTGGAATAGGTGGAGGACAACCCTCCACTGTCTGAACAATAAAAGTTGAAAACAATTCTAGTAATCAAGGAATTCTTAGATGGTTTTCCAGAAGAAATTCTTGGATTACCGCCATTGAGGGTGATGGATTTCATGATAAATCTAGTACCTCAGGTTATTCCAATCTCTAGAAGTCCATATCGCATGATCACTCCAAAATAATTGGTGTTAATAATGCAATTACAAGAATTATTCGACAAGGGATATATCAGACCCAGCGTTGCCCCTTGTGGGCACCGGTTCTTTTTGTGAAAAATAAGGACAGTACATATAGAACGTGTATAGGTTACCTCTAGTTGAACAAATTAACAGTAAAAAATAGATACCCTCTACCAAGAATAGATGATCTATTTTATCAAGTCAGAGGGGCCGCAATTTTTTCAGATATTGACCTCAGAATGGGGTATCATCAGTTGTGAATTAAAGAGGAAGATATACAGAAGACATCTTTTAAAACACACTATAAACACTATGAGTTCATCGTGTTACCCTTTGGTCTCACCAATGCTCCTGTGACAATCATGTGTATAATTAACAACATGTTGCACCAGTATCTAGATCACTTTGTATTGGTTTCTATAGATGAAATCTTGGCATATTCCAAGAATGAGGAGGAGCATCAAGAACATTTAAGGATGGTATTATAGACCTTAAGGGAAAATAAACTATACACAAAAGTCAATAAGTGCGAATTTTTCAAAACCAAGATATAATACTTGGACATGTAATATCTAAGGAAGGATTAACAATGGATCCCAAGAAGATTAAAAACATTTTGGAATTGCCAGTATCAAGGGATGTGTCTGTAGTTCATTCTTTTATGGGGATTGTAGGATACTATCGTAGATTTGTGAAGAACTTTCCCATATTGGCATACCCCATCACCTCATTACAGAAAAAGGAACGAAGTTTGAATGGACTGAAAAGTGTCAAGAAAGTTTCAATAAACTTAAAAAAATGTTGACCATGGCTCCTATCTTACAAGTAGCATATTTGGAACAAGAATTTGTAGTATGCACAGATGCGTGCCTTGAGGGATTAGGAGGGGTGTTGCTACACAAAAAATGTTGTAATAGCCTATGGATCCCTGAAATTGAAAAAATACAAGCATAATTATGTTGTGCATGATCTGGAATTGGCTACAGTAATTCTTGCATTAAGAATGTGGAGACATTATTTGTTGGGTAAATTTTTTTTTTAATGATCGACTACATCAGCCTTAAATAATTTTTTAGACAATCTAACTTGAATGCGAGACGGGGAAGATGGCTAGCCTTCCTTAGCAAATTTGAATTTGAAATAAAACATATTAAAGGGAAGGAGAACAGGATTTCTGATGCATTAAGTCAGCATGCTAATGCTACAGCTTCACACATGGGAGTAAGTGTAAAAACATATTTTGAGGAACATGTGAGATTAGCAGGACAACTTGACCCCTAATAGCAAGAATTGTACAAGAAGATACAGCAAGGTAAGACAACAAGGTATGCGACCAATTCTAAAGGATTGATCACCTGCTAAGGTAGATGGGTTATTACAAATAGCATCCCTCTCAAACAATTAATATTTGATGAACAACATAAAAAGCCATACGGAAGCTACCCAAGGTACCAGAAAATCATAACTGCGTTAGGGAAACAAATCTTCTGGGCTGGAATAAAAAGGAAGTAGCTAACTATTTGGCGAAGTGCCTACAGTGTCAATAAGTAAAAATAGAAGATGAGTGGGAAGTGCGCGATAGCTCCCACATAATTGATTGGCATCTTCTACGGGTGGAACCCGAAGGAGATTTCTTGCCCGAACCACTTTGTGTTCTTGAAGGAAGGGAAATTTTATTGCAGAATCGAGTCATATCTCAAGGGAAAGTGAAGTGGAAACACTTTACTCCTAAGGAAGCGACCTGGGAAAGAGAAGAGGTCATAAGCGTTGCCTACCCTAAGTTATTTTCTGTTGAATAATAACACCGAGGACAGTGTTATATTTAAGGGGGGGATGATGTAAGACCTCCCATTTTAATGAACTTGAATTATTATGTAATAGATGAAAAGACACATGCTAGTGGGTGATAAACATGATTATGTGAATGTTTATATTTTATTAATAAAGTTATTAATGTTGGGATCTTGAGTTTGGAAAATTCATGGACTAACCCTAGAAAAGAGGATGAAACTTGCCAAAATCTAAGAGTGATAAGATTTGTAATGAGTTTTCCTAAAGTGAAATATATATAGAAATATATATGTGTTAACCTGGTGGGAGATAAAGATCGGTAATAAAATCACTGCAAGTGGAAAGGTAGGCTTTTAGCTTTAAGAAAAAACATGGACAAGGCCTAGGTTGAGGGGAAATAGAACCCTTGAAGGGAGGATGTTGCCCAAGAAAAGTCTGTGAACATGATAATGATAAATAAGAATTATCAAGGCGGAGTAGAGGTTACTCATGCCTGGAAAGTTTTCATAGCTCGAGGGGAATTATAGGATTCATGGTTGGGAGGCTTGGTGCAGTTAGCCATTGATTTTCCATGTTAAAGAATATTGGTCAGAAAAATCATAACTGTGTTTGAGTAATTTTATATTAGATGCATGTTACACTAAATGGGATGAAGGTTATGGTTAGTTATTATTGTTGGGTTCCATTCCTTATCTGTACAAAGTTGTTGGTTATTTATATTAGTTACATGTTAACAGTCGATTATCTTCTACGGATGACCGACCTTTCTTAGTTGTAAAATTATATGTTATTATTAGTGGATTGCATGCTAATGGTTGTTTATCTTTTGTGGAAGATTATGGTTATCAATTTCAAAGTTGTACATTAATTAATAACTGACACATGCAGATGGTTACTTATCTGATGGATGATTATGTTTATCAGTTTTTTAGTTGTCCGTTAATGAATAACTAATGCATGATGATGGTTACCTATCTCATGGATGATATTTCTGATTAGTTACAGGGTTGCATGTTATATTATAGAAGATGCATGTTGAATGTGACTATCTTCTATGGGTGACAATATTTGTTTTCGTTGCAAACTTTATTTAAGACATGGGTAGCATACTGACCCATGACAGTATGCTTCTATACTGGTGAAGTAAATATATATATAGAAAAAGGCCTCGTGAACAGAGGTATATGAGCATGCTAACCAATATGGTCAAATATAGTGATTGTGGGTATGCGGAAACTATAATATTGTAATGGTATACTCGCCATCATTCAAAACAAGAAATTGTATACCGTAAATTTAGGGGAATAGTCTATTTTCAAGTCTATAGGTGCTCCTCATAGAGACTACGTCCCTTAGTTACGTACTTCTATTAGAAAAAGGGTTCAAATTAAACAAAAGGACTCATTTTATTCCAAGTCTCTAGTGAGAAGAGAAAGTTACAAACTAGAGCAGTGTTAGTATGAAGAAGCCACCACGCCGATGTCATATATACTGAGTATATGCATACATAGATCAAAACAAAACTAGAGATGAAATTGTAGGGTTTACCCAGATATTCAAACTAACGAATAATAATAGGATTTAGGACTATAGGGCCATAGTCTAACTCTTCATTTTATTAAAGTAGATTTCAGTTGATAATTGTAACAAGGAAAATGAAGCAACCTATAGAAACAATGAAATCACTACTAAAGGAAAACTACAATGTTTGCTACTATATATATTGGAGGGTCTTAGTAACATGTGTATCACCACTAGCTAACATAGGTTATGATACAACCTAGATGACCCCAATAATCATTATTTCATAATTTGAATTATGGCTGAGAAATAAATTTTGTATAACAAGAGAGCTATCTCATAAGGGATAGATCAAAAGCAAGACTAAAGGTAGGATAATACTTCCCTTTCACTTTGCACAGTGGTTTCTTTCACAACCAAATCAAATTATTTATGAACCATAAAATTGTTAAATTCATCTTAGAACTTTAAAAGCATACATCTAGTACAAGTGAACCGATTCAAATCCCACATATCAAAGGGAGAGACAACCCTTTTTAATGTGTAGAATAAATATAAAAAATATCCTATCATTTAGATTAGGTTTTAACAAAAATATGACAAGGACAACAAAAAATAGTCTTGTTGCCTTTTAGAAGCCTTATACATGCAGCTTACTCACAACATCATTCAGTTTAGAAAACTAAAAACAATATAACAAAGAACGAGAACCACAAATATTTAAACTAGATGTCTAGGGACCAAATCATCTCCTTTAGGTTTTAGCCACTTCAACCTCTAATCATCATAGAATGGAAGCAATGGGATTAAAATGACAAGCATCAGAACCTGGTTCAACAGGAGACACAAACCTATCTAGTAAACAAACCATAAGATTTAGATGTTGAAAAATTGTGTACTTCTGCCTCAGAATCATCAGGCTAGGTGTACCTACAATAGAAACAAATACTTGCATCAATAGATTGAAAGAAAATGGAGCTAGTTAGCGATTAAGAAATTTTAACCCTGTCAAGGGCAAAAGAGTGGGTAAAAAGGTTTACCTATAGAATTAGCTTGACCCTCGCACCGCCATAAACCCTGCATGAGAAATCGAGAAGAAATGATGTGGAAAGATAAATAAAATAAGAAGTAAATGACATGAAAGGATTACTCTAACTGTCTAAGGAAGAACTCACTTGAGTTTGTGGCAGCGCCCATTCCAAGAGAGATGTGTTGGTGGAGAAATTTGTGTATCGTTCTATTAGTAGGAAATAACATGGGATAAATAACTAGAGGATCATAGAACTTACCAACTTCGTATGGGTAGTCACCTAACATAGGAAGCAACCTCATTACTAGAAGCCAAAAAGAAAAAAACTGCATTCCTACTCTGAAGAACGCAAGGGTAAATGACAAACCCAACCAAAATGATCAACACACAAAGCTAGGGTTTGTTGAGGTTATCTAAACTTTATATATAGCTTAGTGTATGTGAAGTGTTGGGAGGATTCTCGAGCCATGAGAAGTTGGGTTGTGTGCCCACAGAATGGGTGTACAATATGCAGATTGGCGGAAATAAATGGAATACAAATGGTGTGGAGGTAGTATGCATCCAGATTGGTCCGTAGCACAAGGTTAAATATATACAACTACTATGAATTAAAGAGAAAACAACAGGTGTGGTGAGCACTATTTTTGCACCAAGAATGCTACAACTCCTAGGCTACTAACTTTAATTTTATCAACCTGGTAGTTCATAACAAACTTGGAAGCGTCAGTGCTATATGCACAAGTACTAGTTCTCACCGCAAATTGTCACTTGGTCAGCTGGCATAAGATCACTAGGAGCTGAAGCCAACTCCTAAAGAATTCAGAAGAAACTCCATGTGTGATGAAAAGAAAGAAAGATTACTCTACAAATGCTATTCTAACTGCAGAAAGGAGAAAGACTGGAATGTAAAGCAAAACCTAGTAAACCCTAATTAACAAGTCAATTCTACTTTTACCAAAAACATTATGAAAACCATGAAATAAATGCTATTACCTACCTAAGGAAATAAACAACATACAACCATGCTATTTCTGGAAGTAAATAAGCAAAAAACATATTTTTGGATTTTCATGTGTTTTTATGTGAATTTAACATGCTTCTAAGTTATTGTGTGTGAGTGTGGCAACAAACTAGTGGCATTAGATGGTGGTTTTGGAGCTTGGGAGGATGTAGGATGGTGTGGATGGGTTCTAGGAGGTATTAGGTGGCCTTCTGGATGCTTTTCCCACACTTTTCCTTCGAAAGAAAGCCTACTGGAAAAACTACAGGAGGACACAGGAAAACTACATGAGGAAAATAGGGAAACTACATGAGGCCTATAGGAGGAGGCTGAGAGAAATTTTTTCTGTTTTGAGGGTGTGAGAGTGCATGGAAAAGATGGATGAAGGTTGGAATGAGGTATTAGGCTGCCAAACGTCTAGCATGAATCACCAAGAGAGATAAATATAATTGGATTTGCTTAAGCAATGAGGAAGAAGTTCTATGAAAAATGAAGGAATCTACGACAAAATTGAGGTGAGGTTTGGGAGACCTATAGGACATGGATCAGATGGAGGGTGTGATTATTGGTAAGCTGGCCTATTTCTGGAACATATCTATTGCATAGAAACTAACAATCAACCAATAAAATAAAGCAACCAATGAAATGAGTGCATACTTGGAAAAACAGAGTTTTGCATTAAAATGGCCTAAACTATGATGCACTGAAGGAAATGCTGGGAAATGTTGTAAACAAGGAAAGAATCGAAAAGGACTATTGCAAATTAGGAAGTGAACATGATGAGTAATATCAAAAGTAAAGCAAAACTAGACTATCAACCTACTAGAGCGCTGCAAACACTAGAAGTCCTATGAATGAGGAAAATCTATGTTCTTGGGGCAGCAAGAGAGTCTTTTCCTCAAATCATGGTCCCAAAGGGAGGAAGAGAGGCCAAGGCATTACTACTAGCCTTTTCAATCTCTTCTGATCACTGCTTAACTTGCTACAGAAAGTAGAAATGGAAGCAGGCGACTAAGTCATTAAAAGTAACCTATTCTTAACGATAAAAGAAATACATCTAACAACAAATTAATCTACAAACTAAAGTAAAGAATACAAATACAAGTAAAGAGAAGCTTGGCTTCTTGGATTGGGCCTTAACCCAAGATTTTTAGCCCTCTGAGGTATCTTAGTGCTAGCTCAAAAAGGATTACATCTTTATCATCAAAAAAATATAAGATTACATAAAACTGTCACACAAAAATAAGCTCGAAATTTGAGCAGAGTTTACATAAGGAAAAATTTCACCCTAGTGAGGCCCTGGGCCTCTCTACTTATATATCTAAAGATACCAATAGCTTCATTAAAATTAGGGAGGCTTGGCTCCCAAAACTTGAGATAACTATCATTCATCCTCCACTTTGCTCAGTGCATGATTCAGCTGCTTGTACTCCAAGCTGAATGAAGGGGAATTTGAAGTGAGGAGTAATAAATGAGCGGGATTCCCTCCTATAAGTCCTCTCCTCTGTCTACTTTGAGTTATTGCTACAATTTTGACCACTAAATCCTTGAATTTGAAGTTGATTTGACTAGGTTAGGAGGTAAAATGAGCCCATATAGTTACCCATTTATGAGGCTCATCATCACCACCTACTGAAGGTGTTGGTCATCCTCTGAGCAACCTAGTTAGTATCTTCATCTTTTATGGCCCTGGTGGCCTCTCTAACATTCCAAGATTCTGATGTGGTCTACTCATGTTCTCCATAAAATCATGCTTTCCTGTCTATGTCCTTCCACTGTTCCTCCTCTTCTTCTCCTCTTCTACCCTCTAGCATGCCTAATATGAGTGGAGGACTCAGTTTGAGGCCAATCCAGTTGACCTTTAGCCTTTGATGGAGCACTTGTACATTGGCACTCTTTTTAATGCCTCCTTCAGTCTCATGGGGGAATGGTATTCCATGATATGCAAACTGTGGGGTAGGGTGTTCCATCTTCTCATACATGCATGCACACAGTCCTCCCCAAGTAGCCTAAACATATCTTCAAATTGTGCAATGGCTTTTTCCTAATTGGCTAGATATTTAGGGGCAATTTGAGGGTCATTGGCAAGTAGGTTGTGTGTGCTAATGAGTGCCATAGGATCTGATTGCTCAGCTCTTATCATCAATTGTTCATTTTGCTCTTTTATTAACAATCTTTTCATTTTTGTTGCCCTCAATTCCTCTTGGTTCATGCATGATGCCATGGCCATTAATTGTAGATCATGTAGCTTGACATTGGGGTCCCACACATTCATGCTTGTGAAGGCCATGTTGTCTAGGTAGAACTTTTCCATCTTTGCTTTATCCTCTAAGGTGCTTTGGTCTCACAAATCCATGAACAACTTGTAGTCTTGGAAAGGCATTATGCCTCTTTGTGTCAAAGTTTTTATCAGGAATTGAAGCCATTGATATTTCAGATAGAGGCCATAAGATTTGGTTGGTGTTTTGCATTGTAATTCTTCCATGGATAAGCTGGCTATGTATGCCAAATGAGTCTAATTCTCCTGTGGCTGCCTCCTTAGTAATTCATTCTCATTTTCAAGGCAGCTTCTTGTAATGGCTTCTCTATCTCAGAGAGCACTCAATTACCTGCCCATTTCGTTGAGTTTGTCTTCCATGTGGCCAATATCCTCAACTCCTTTGGATTTGGCTATCTAAATCTACCTATGTGTTCTTACTCTCTCTTTTCCCAATTCAAAAAACATTAGAATGGCAAATTTCTATGGGATTATCCTGCCTCTGTCAAGTAGATTTTAACAAGAGGCAAGATTAGGTTGGGGGTTAGGTTCCTATAGCTTTTGTGCTTCCTCCTTCACCTCTAGATGTCCTCCTATCTTTTTCTCAAGCTTTTGTGTCTCTTGTAGTTTGGACAGTGTCTCCTGTAGGACTATTTCAGCATCCTGTAGAATTTCCTTTCCCTTCCATGTAGAAGATCCTGGAGTCCCCCTTTCATAGGTTATATGTGTCTTGGAAGGATATTCTTTCACCTTGGTAGATGGTGAATCTTCAATGGTAATGGGAATATCTGAGGAGGTCTGAGGTTGACCTGTTATAATTCTTGTGCTCTTCCTTGCCATGAAATACATGGAGGTTTTTTGTTTCCTCTTCGGCTTTTCCTTGACTGGTGTACTGAGGGTAGTGAGGAAAGTTGCTTCTTTTCTTTCCTAAGTTTTAGGGGACTCTTCTCCTTGCTCTTCCCTATCTGCCTCCTCTTCTCCCTCTTCTGTCTCTTTTTCTTCCTCCTGCTCTGTCTCTTCAACTCTCTCCTCCTCTATTTCATTTCCTTCCTCCTCCCTCTCTTGCTCGACTATGCTACCATTGGCTTCACCTTCTCCTCCTTGCTAATCTCCCTCCTCACTGATAGCAGGATTTACATCATAGGTTAATTCCTTGATTTCATCCTCAACTGTCATATTTCTAAAAACTTTCCATGCTATAGGGATTGTGAGGGTATGGAGGGCTCCGTCTACTAGGATTTTGATTAGGCCATGGTGAGCTAACCACTGTGAATTTCCTTCTTGTACCTTGGTGCTGGAGTCAATGAGGGATAGAAGAAGAAACTAAGGGATATTGAGCTTTTGATGTGTTGGGGTATCCATTCCATATCTCAATTTCTGGAGGATTCTGAAATGATATCCATAAACAATGTTGTACCTCCCACCACAATAAATGTATTTGATTATTTAATAGCTAACCTCATGGCCTGGATATGGTATACTAGCCCTCCTAATTCAATTTTTGTCTTCCATAGGGGTTTCATTATCTTGGAAAAATTTCTTCTTGGCGGCTTGGCTAATTAGTTTCTCATCTTTACTCCAAGGCAGCCCAAGAGGAAGGGTAGTGACCCTACTAATGATTGCAAGGGTTATTTCCATGGAGAGGCTTCTAATAGTTATAGTAGCATGATTTCTTGTGTGAGGGGCCAGAGAGAGCGAGAAAATTCATGGGAAATTTCATCATCAAAGACTCTAAACTTCTCAAAGAAATTCATCCAGTTTACCCTTGTGAATATTTCCACCACTTGAGGATGTGCATGGAGTTTGGTGGAGTTAGTGGGCTATAATCTCATAAACCCCCCTATCATATTGCGTATACTTCTTTGGAAAAACCAAATATGAAGGTGGAGACAACGAATTCTGAGTGAAGCAGAAGAAAATAGGAGACTGTGTTTCTTTTTTCTAAACAAACATAATTTTTTTGTGTATTTTCTTCCCTCCTAAAGATTCATTTTATCTTCAATTTGAGACCACTCTTTCACATTTTGATATATAATCAGAGGGAATTCATGAACCCTACCTCTTCATACTGCAATTTGTGCCAAAAATCACTTTTTCTCCCTTCAAAATAACTCACTGCCCCTCCTGTAGAAGCCTGTTGTCCCTCCTGTTGATTTCCAGTAGGTGCTCCTGTAGATTTCCTATAGATGCTCCTATAGAAAATGATAAGAGCAAGAATATGGAGGAAATCGATGGAGGATAGTGTATACAAGGCTATGGGGGCATAAGGAGACTGTTGTAGCTGAGTTATGAGGAGAAAACTTGAAGAAAATTTGGTGAGAATATGTGGGGAGGAGTGCTCATTACCTTTCATGGATATTTTTGGTTAGGAGTGCTGAGCTGGCAAGGGGTACATTGCCTGAATTAGGACTGTTGGTCACTACCCACTTGTTCATCATGGCCCTTCCTCGTAATCATCCCTCATTACTGCATCAGAGTTAGCTCTTCCTCCCACTACTTGTCCTTGGCATCTTGTGCTTTAGTTGACTATGCACACGTGTGGGTGGCATCTCAGTTAAGTGGATTCAACTAAATGAAGGTGGCCAAGTTAACTGGCCACCTTTCGATTTCAACCATCTGATTTCCTTCGTGTGATTTCTAATTACACAGATGTAGATAGAGGAGTGATTTAGTTACTTACCTCTGATCCGAGTGTATTTGTTGTGAGGTGATGTGGTCTTCTCTGCTGCATGCCTTTTGTTTCCTTCATGCATGTCGTCTCTGCTAGTTAATGTGTTTTTGTGTACTATTGTAGGTTCTTCTTTTGTTGGAGCTCAGCTGCATGTGCCTCTTCAACCTATAGATGTGCACTCTTTTGTTGTTGGTGCTGGATTTCTATGGGATCAGCTGCTATAAGAATTCCTATAAGAGCTCCTATAGATCCTTCTCCCTATGAAACTTCAGCTATTTCCATTTCTTGGAGCTCAAGAATGATGCTAGAGGTGGAGATAAAGATGGAGGGATAGTAGGTGAGCTTTAGGTGAAGTTGATGGTGCCTTTTCTCCTTTTATTTTTGTTTTTTTTTCAAAATTGAAAATTTGTTTCTCTGCGTTTTTTTCTTGGAAAGAAAAAGATAATAATGATGCTTGGAGTGTGATGTAGGCTTGGAAATGATAGAAAGGAGGTTTGGAGATGGTAAGAGGGATTATATGTTCCTCATGAGTTTTCCTGGTCCCTCAAACTGCCTCCTGTAGACACTTTTGGGTCTCTGTAATTCCTACAGGAACCTCTTGTAGAAAGCATAGTTTTGGAAGAAAAAGGTACAATGGGGTGAAGGAGATGCTGAAAATGATGGAGGAAAGTGTGGAGAAGATGAGATGGGTGCTGGTATAAGTGTTAGGGTTACCTTGGCACCTTCTTCTGCTCCCTATAGTCCTCCTACAAACCTACGATGCAATCAAAATTCCTTCTTTTTTTTTTGAAAACAACTAGGGCGCCTCAGAAAGGTATTCACCCTAATTGCCTAACCTAGGTGCCTCCAAGGAAGGTTTTCACCCAGGGATCTTATTTTTTCCTCTTTTTCTTTTCTTTTTTGACATCACTAAGCTTCCTTAGAAGAGATTTCAAACCCAATGATGGTACTCAAGCGCCAAATTGAGGTTTTCACTTGAGTCCTTATTTTTCTTTTTTCTTCAGTGAGTGGGTGAAGTGGAAGCTAAGGCATGCTCCACTACCATCACTATTTTATTCAAATCTTCAATCAACTCTCTCTTGGAGAGGGGCTTCTTGCAGACTTTCCACCAATGTCCATTGACAAGCATGAGGATGGCTTCACCATCAGTAGTTATGATTTGAACTGAACCATTATCACTGCATTTCTCCATAGTGTAGGGTCCCAACCACCTTGTCCTCAACTTGCCTTTGAAATCCTTGTATCTTGCATCATAGGGTAGTGCCCAATTTCACTCTTGGAATTTCTTTTCCTTGATATTTCTGTCATGCCATATCTTTCTCTAAAGCTGAACTACCTATGTATGGAGAAGGGCTTGCAATCTGTATTCATCAAATGCATTGAGCTGAAGTAATCTCTCCTTATGTGCATGGCTGAGGTCTAGGTCCAACTGAGCTGCCATCCATAGGGTATTGAATTCAAACTCTAATGACAACAAAGCCTTCTTCCCATAGATGAGTTCATAGGGTGTGAACCCAGTGGTGGTGTCGAGCAGGAAAAAGGGTCTTTTTCACCTATATTTACGCTACATTAATTATCAATCCTGCAACAATTTGTTTTCTCAAAGATTGTACTCAGTTTGAGGCGGTCATTTGTTAGAGTAATGCTAGTAGTATAATGCTTTAAATACAAGAGTACATGGATCCTTGGAATAAAATCTACTTTCAGAAAGAAACTTAAAACTCAAATAATGCACTCAAAAAGCTACAACAATTTATCAGCCAAGGGTACAGTAACGGTAACTCTTCCCTTTGTAAAATGATGCAACTAAAAAAACATTCAAGGAGAAGATCATCAACCTAGGAACTAGATAACATATGTTAATGTTCACTACAGTTTCAAATCCTTCTACACACTAAAGAAATGGTAATTCAAATGATAGGAAATGGAACAATGACTAATCTATCTAACAGGATTGAATAGAAAAGCCTTAACCTACATAAATGAATGAAGCAATAATTGTATCCTACAGGAATTGAGAAAAAATATTCACTTTAGAAATGATTTACAACAAATGAAAATTGCACAGTAAACTAACGGAAATGAAATATTGAATAGCAACTTCAATTGAATGTAAATACATAGAAAAACCCAATCAAACATTACACACAAGACTCCTATATTAAAAGGAACAACAATCTGAGCTCCAATATAGCAAGTATGAATCACGATTAGAAAGGAACAACAATCCCAAATGAACAACAATCATGTTTAAAAGTAAACCATGGATAAATACACAATAATACCGATTTACGAATATACAACACTGTTACTGTGTAATCGAACAACAATGGCACTCTATAAGGAACAACAATGTTATATGATAATATCAATTGTTCAAAGGAATAACGATGTGATATAAAGTTAGAATGAATAGCATAACATTCCTCTTGTAGAGAATAACGTTACTTATTCAAGTAGATGAAATATAACATAACCGATATGTAAAATAGTAAGGAACATCACATTACTAAACAAAGCAGATAAAAGAAATCAAACCACACACGAATCGGAAAATAATGGTACAGGAGCAAGTGATCCACTAGGGCCAGACCCTTAGCCTCCAGGGACATGCTGCTTAATATTACTCCAGAATAAAAGATGGAACAACAACCAAAGTTTATATATTATGCATCAAAATAGAGTGATAGTAATCACTCTTAGAGAGAGTCGATGATCAAATTTTTAATTACAACAGTAAGTTTCATAAAAACCACAATAGTCTCGTCCCTTAAGCTAGCAATGTTTCCTCTTCTTATAGCAGTCGAGTGGAGATGTCAATAATACAAAGAATCGTTAAGGTAGCGATCCCTCATGATCAAAGGATCCTGAAGGATTTTCCATACTATTAGTTCTCAATTATCTTCTTGTTCTCTTGCGCTGACTTGGTATCTCCTCTTCCTTTTCCTGGCTTATACGGTCTAGTTTAGATTGCCTTATTTGGATACAGTTCCCTGTCAAAATGACAATAGTTAACCTTGTCTTGTCTTTTCCTCTAAAACAACGATCTTCGATTTTCTCCTTTTTCTGCATAGGAAAAGGGTAATTATTAATCATTTTACGTTGCATACAAATATTCTAGATTCTATCACAATATTTCACCATATACTTATTTCATAATGTAAAGAACTTATGAATTCAAGGAAAAGATGACAAAACAAGTGGTAATTAAATACCTTCTCTAGTGCTCAACACACCCCGTTGCTTACCCTTTTTCATGCCCTCATGAAAAAATTATAATTGACATGCAAGGTAGTGAGGGAATAGGCTAGAGAAGGGATCTCATGAGGTGGTCTACAACCATGATTGCTAGCTAGGAATTCAAAGAAATGCCCTGTTTGTCCTTTAGAAATTTCATATAAGGCTTGATATCCTGGTGCAGGGTGCCAAATAATTGGAGTTTTGAATCTACAGCCTAACCAAGATGGTCCCTCTCTTCAAATGAGGTCACCATAGAGACTCAGGTAGTCAGCAGCTAGCTTAAAGTTCTCATAATTGAATGGTTCTCAGTTTTGGATGTGTGAATTAGAAGTCTGGTATCGAAACTTGGCTATTGTTATGGCAAGGTCTTTCATGGTAAAGAAGTATTCAATCCCTTGCCATATGACCACTGTGTGGATAGGTCCCAATGCTTCGAACACTCCCTTAGTTCTCATTAGGCTCCTATGCTTATTCCATAATTGTTGTGGGTCTCTAGGTTCTACTCTCACCCATAAGTCTAATCCATTTTCCTATCTTTGGAAGACATTATAGGCTTTAAGCCACTTTAATTGATTAACACCAAAAGAAATAAATGCTTGCAGTTCGACATCACCCACAAAAGGGATAGGGTTTTGATCTATTTCACCATCTAATACAAGATTGTGCAAATAGAATTCACATAACAATCGCTAAAATTTCTTCCCATAGTGCTTACAACAATTTATGAAGTCATCAATAGTGTTTATTTCTATATGGATTCCTGCTTTGAAATCTTTAATTTTCAATTCCAAATATCTTTCCATTAAAAACAAAGCATAGTTCCTAGCAGGTGCCCTACACACTAGAATATCAGTGTACAAAGAGCATAGGGTATCCAATTATTTGATGACTATATCTAGTCTATCAGCTACCCCTTTGACTCCTTATTCTTCCTTTCGCCATCCTTCGAAGGCTTGGCCTTTGGATAAGGTAACGTCCCTTAGCTTCTGTTGTAATTTCTCATACTTTTCTTGAGAGACACTCTACTCTGTAAGTTTCTTTGCTGCTTGCTAAGCCTGTATCAAATCCTTTCGCAAAGTTACTGTCCTCGGGTCACTATCCCACATAGTAGTTATATGCGGGAGATTTACTTGTATCTTCTTATTATAGCGTCTTGTATTTATGGTTTCAATTTCCTTAGAGGATGGTGCCTCTGTCTGAATATCCTTATCATAGGCCGATATGTCATCTATTTGTACTTCGACATGGGCAACAGTCAGGTGTTGTTCCTTTGAATTTTGAATGGTAGGCTGGACGTGAGTCCTCTTAATATTTTTCTTAAGGGGTTTTGTCTGAGCAGTTGTATGATTTACCATAGAGTTCCGTTTTGTCTTCTTCCCTATTTTCGAAACCCTTATCTACTGCCAAAGTTGCTTAATCACACTAAGAAATCTTTGCTATTCCTTTCACAATATTCTAATTTTTTCTTTTTTCCTGAAAGGAATAATTGTTTGTTTACTCGGGCCTCGACTTTGTACCTCAAGTGCTTTGGCTTCATCTTGGCCAATTTCCTTATTTTCTCCGTGGGGCACTTCTTCATTGCTATGCTTATCCAGTTGTTCAGGGGTAGAAACCCTAGCTTGCTCTATTGTTTCCTGAGCAGCTTCTTCCTCTACCTCATCTTCATCATGAAATTCTTCTGTGTATTCTGACTAGGAACAGATTGTTTATCTTCTCCTACATCATTCTCTTTCTCGGATATACTGTCATCATGAGTAGAGTGATCATCGTCTCCTTTATCTTCATCACCCAGTTCTTCGGATGCACTTTCTTCATGAACAAAGTGCTCTTGGGATCCTTCTTCTTCATCACGCAGTTCTTTAGATGCACTTTTATCATGAACAGAGTGCTCTTGCGGTCCTTCTTCGATGTGGGGGTTAAGTGGGCTATGAGCTTTGGCATATTCGGCCATATTGGCCAGAATCTGCACCAACTCATCTTCTTGCAGTGGGTTTTGTGGTGGACTTCCACTGCATTTCTCTACTTCCTCTTCCTCCTGTCCGGATTGTTCAATCTCTTCCTCTGGTTCCTTGTCATTCTCCTCCAATTATTTTTCGTTCTCCCCACCTTCCAATTATGGGGGTTGTTCGTCTCCAGAGTCATTATTTCTATAGGTTGACCATTGTCTTCTTGGAGATTGCTCAGCATTACCCTAATTTCCTTCGCTTCAGAGGTCTACTTGATGCACCAGTATCATGTTTCCATTTTGGAACTAGCAAGGGTAGTCCCTCGTCTATTGTGAAAATCAGTTCTTCCCAATTGCTCTGTTGTTAGGCAAGGTTGTGACTGACTATCTGTTGTATTAAGCCATGGTGACTTACTACCAACTCAAAGTGGCAATAATTCTTCATGCTTTGGGTGAAATCATGTAATAAAGAATTTAAAAACACAGGCAAATTCAGAGTGCACTTTTGCTTTAACACAACTAAAAGTTTAAAATGTCGTGGTCTTACCATCTCTTTCCTATCGTCAAAAGTGATGTAGCTCTGTATAATTCTCGCCAATTCTGCCCATGCCTTTCCTAAGGTTGCCAGTAAAAATCCCTTCCCTTTTACTGTCAGGTCCTACCCTTCATCCTAGAAGATTTTCATGGCATCCCACAATCTCACCTATTTCAAATTCCACACAAGTCCCATGGCGAGTAGTCCTGAAACTTCTGCAATTATGTCGTCAGTGAGTTCTATCTATCTCCCTCTCACTGTTTCATTGGATTGTTGTATGCAATTAAGATAAACTAGCCATCCTTCCCTTGCTAGGATCTCTCGTGCGGCATTGGAGACTATCAACACCTATGGCTCCCCGCGAATTGATCTTCCTCCCATGGTTAGCACACTGTAAAATTGCAGAGACAATAATGGAACAACAAGCTGTTCAAATTTTAGCTGGCTATTATAAAAGCATAGAGGAGATGTCGGAACAACAAGCTATTCAAATTTCAAACTTACTGCTAATTTTTGCAGAGCAAAACACAGAAATAACTTTAGATTAACAAGCCATGCACATTGGAAAACAAAATATTGTTAAGCATTGCTATTCACAAGTCATTAGTTCTTCCAATTGATGAGCTAACACGTATGCCGACAAATTATGGGGATTACGTGTGCCCCCCCTGCAATGTGATAGGCCGTCCTTGGCCGTCAAATGAAAAAGCAACGTGTTGAACTTCCATAGTATAGAGTCATTACGGAATAATGTATACAGGAATGCCATGTTTACAGCAACGAGTGGATTATCAACATCAAGGCATATAATAGAATCACTTAATAATTAAGGAAGTACCATGATATGATGTGAGAATTGGAGGATAGGATAGCTGACGTGCACAAAAGGTCTGATGCAGTCATTATCAACCTTTTCATTGATAATGAAAGTAATTTATTTTCATGTTTCAAAGGCTCGGAAGGGTTATATACATAATCTCATTTTAACAATTTATAAATATATAAGAAGAAGGGTTGTATAATTGATATTGGTGTATAAGAAATATGACTTCAATACCATCAACAGAGCTCTATTGCCCACAGGTGTCCATAACCTTGACAGAGTTGTTTATTTCACCCTTGGAACCATAATTCTTTGTATATGCATAGGAAAGTGTCACGTAATGTCAGAGTGGAGACCATTATGCTGGCTTGGTAACCAGATGAATCACAATGCCATTCACTAGGAAGGAGTGAAAGGTGGGCAGGTTGTCTCATGATGAGACCTCCTGTTCCAAGGACTTTTACTTTTTTGATATGCCTTTTGGATCATATCCCTAGTGTGGTGGCCATAGTGGGAATGCCACTTCACTTTCTTCGTTATGATCATGGTAGGATAGCTCTTGATGAGACCCCCTATCCTTCATCTGACAAATCATGTTAGCAATCTCATAAACATTTTTCTTTTTCTTCCTTCTTCTTTTTTATAACACATTTCTTATTTATATACAGAGGGTAGTTCAACACTCCTTAATAGTAGGGATCGTGGAAGAATTCTTAGCATATCAATAGAAAAAATATTCCCTTATTCTTATTCAATAATAATGATCAAAGAGAATTATGGGGATTTAGAAAGAACCGTCGTGATAAAAATAATCAATCATATCAGTATTAGTAGAATAATGACAACAAAGTGATCAATAGTTATGTCCATTCCTCTTTTTTCTTACCAATTGAAGGTAGTTGCCTCTAAAGGTAATGATTTTTATGTAATTTGTTGATTTCAGTATCCTCTAGCTTTTGCATTCATGGAATAAATGTATAGCTATGCTTTAAATGATCATGACATTCAAAAATGGTATAAATGATAAAACAAACAGAGAAAATTCACTCTAGAAAGATAAAACAACTACTGCACTCAAAATCACAAAAAGATACTCAAAAATACTATTCATTGAGAGAAACAACAGTTGTCCCTTAATTTGAACAACAAGGAAAATAGGCGCAAACACAAAAAATGTGAAAATTTTGTAGTGTTGTTCCTTCAGAAAAGAACAACAGAAAATGAAAGTGTTGTTCCTTCAGAAAGGATCAGTAGAAAAATGAAAGTGTTGTTCCTTCAAAAAGGAATAGCAGAAAACAAAAGTGTTGTTCCTTCGGAAAGGAACAACAGAAAATGAAAGCGTTGTTCCTTCATAAAGTAACAACAGGGAAATGAAAGTGTTGTTCCTTCAGAAAGGACCAACAAAAATGCAGAAGTGTTGCTCCTTCGGAAAGGAACAACAAAACTTAAAAGTTTTGTTCCATTGGAAAGGAACAACAAAACGTAAAAGTGTTATTCCTTTGGAATGGAACAACAAAATGTCAAAGTGTTGTTCCTTCGGAAAGGAATAGCAAAACATGAAAATGTTGTTCATTTAGAATGGAATAGGAAAACGACAGAAATGTTGTTCCTTCGAAAGGGAACAGTAGAATGAAAAAGTGTTATTCCTTTGAAAGGGAACAACAAAATGGTAGAATTACTGCTCCTTTTGAAAGGAACAACAAAACGTAGAAGCATTGTTCCTTCAAAAAGTAATAGTAGAATAGTGAAAATGATGTTCTCTCTGAAAGGAACAACAAAATGCAGAAGTGTTATTCCTTCAAAAAGGAACAACAAAATGCAGAAGCACTATTCCTTCAAAAAGGAACAACAAAATAGTGAAAATGTTGTTCCTTCCGAAAGGAACAACAAAATGCAGAAGTGTTGTTCCTTTTTGTGGTGAAAATGTTGTTCCTTCCAAAAGGAACAACAAAATGAAAAATTTGTAGAAATGCAGAAATATGTACAGAAATTAATTTACATAAACAAAATAAAAGAATTATGTAGAAAATGTAAAAGCGATCAAACCACTTAATGAACTAAAGGTGAGGAAGATTTCTCTTCCTCAACCAAAATCTGCATGTCACAATCTTCACAAAGTTACTGGTAGAAGGATTTATGAGTGAGCGGTTTGCATATAATCGAACTCGGTCGTCGTTTTCCTTAAAGGTATGTCCTGATCCATCTATGGTGGTTAAAGTAATGGTGCCATTATCATGTACCTTTTGGATCTCATATGGTCTGAGCTAGCAAGTCTGGAGTTTCCCCAGAAAATCCTGAAACCTAGAATTGTATAGGAGCAACCAATCTCCTTCGTAGAAGACTTTATTTTTTATGAGGGAATCATGCCATTTGGTTCTCTGTTGTTGGATCAATGTGGTATGTTGGAGAGAAGAGAGCCTGATTTCATCCAGTTCATTAATATGTTGTAGTCTATTAATATGGGCCTTGTTCAAGTTTAGACCAACTTCTTGTGCTGTTCTCAAGGTTTGTATTTTGAGTTCGATAGGAAAGCTAGGTTACTTTCCAAATACTATTTTAGATGGTGAATAACCAGTAGTGCTTCTCCATGTTGTTCTGTATGCCCACAAGGCTTCAGGCAATCTTGTAGCCCAATCACGTCTATGTGACGCAATGGTTTTTGCAAGTATTGCGTCTATTACTTTGCTCGTACTCTCTACTTAGCCATTTTCCTACAGGGGATATGGAGAGGTAATTTTGTACTGAATATGATAGTTTTTCAATGTTGCAGCAATTTTATTACTAGTAAACTGTGGTCCTTCGTCTATGATTATGTCTCTTGGGAGGCCATATCACACAAACATGTGGAACAGGAACTAAATGGCGAAATGCTCTGTTGCTCTTGGCAATGCCTCTGCTTCAACCCATTTGGTGACATATTCTGTGGCTACCAAAATGTATGTTTTCTGGTTCGATGATGGATTGATTGGACCCACAAAATCAGGTGCCCAATAACTGAAAGGTTCAATAACTAACTGTGGATTCAGAGGCATCTCGTTGCACTATACAGGGCATCCTGTTCTTTTACAACTGTCACAGGCTTGAACAAATTTCTTTGCATGTTTGAAGATTGTGGGCCAATAATATCCTGTTTGTAGAACTTTGTGACTAGTTCTTCGATCTGCGAAATGTCCACCACACAGTCCATTGTGACACGCTTTTAGAATATAAAAAATTTCATCTTCATGAACGCATCTCCTGATGTGCATATCTGCCCCTGTATGAAATAGGTAGCTCCCAATCCAAGAAAATCGGGTACTACGCTGAACAATCTGCTTTAGTTCATTGGGAGTCAGATGTTTTAGTAATTTGCCTACTACTAGATAATTCACAACATCAGCATACCAAGGTGTTTTTATAGTAACAACGAACAAATGTTCATCTAGAAATTGGTCCTCGACTACTGCTTTGTCCACTTGTTTTGACATTCGTGAGAGAAATTCAGCTATAGGGTTTTATTTTCCAGGTCAGTCTTTTATTTTGATATCAAATTCCTTCAATAAAATCAGCCATCTTTTTACTCTATCATTTGTGATTGGTTTATTTGCTAAATATTTTATGGCAGTGTGATATGTATATAAAAACACAGGATATCCAGTGATATAATGCCTAAATTTATTTATAGCACGTATTACAGCTAGGAATTCTTTTTCACTAACAGTATAGTTCAACTCAGTAGGAGACAAGTTATTGCTAATATAATAAATCGCATATGGTTTTTTTGTCTTCTTCCAGCCCAAGGACTGCTCCAATAGCTGTGTCTGAAGCATCTGATGAAATTTTGAATGACAGGTCCCAATTTGGACCTCTACGTAGTGGTGTTGTTGACACAAGCTTTTTTAAATCTTGAAAAGCATGGTCACATTTATATGTCCGAACAAAGTCAAAATTCCCTATCAGTGTGTATAGAGGTGCAACAATGTGAGAAAAATGTTCTAGAAATCTTCTATAATAACCAAAAAATCCAAGGAAATAGCATACCTCTGTCTATGTGGTGGGAGTGGGTATTAACAAGATTATTTGAATTTTGGCTGAATCTACCTGTATTCCAGCTGCTGAAATATAATGACCTAGGATAAGGCCTTCGGTCATCATCATATAACATTTTTCATGGCTCAGGCAGAGCTTGGTAGCGGAACATCATTGGAGCAACTTTTCGAGTGTATATAGTGCTGGGTCGAAATCATCTCTGTATGGTGTGAAATCATCCATATATACTTCAAGCCCTTCATTTATTAAATCTGAAAGATACTAAGGATAGCCGTTTAAAATGTGGCAGGGGCATTACATAGACCAAAAGGTAGGAATCTATAGGAAAAAGTTCCCCAAGGATAGGTAAAAGTAGTTTTGTCTTGGTCTTCAGGGGCAATCTAAATTTGATTGTATCCACTGAAGCCATCGAGGAAAGAAAATAATTTCTTTCCTACTAATGTATCTAATGCTTGCTCAATAAATGGAAGGGGAAAGTGGTATTTCCAGGTTGCTTGATTTAATTCTTTGTAATCTACACAAATCCTCCACTTTCCATTCTTATTTGGCACCACTCCAAGTGGAAAGACCCATTTTCTATTGGAGATAGGATAAATAAAATTTGCATCTAAAAGTTTTTGTAGTTCAACTTTCACATTTTATTTTAGATTAAGTATTATTTGGGGTTGCGGAATAGGTCTTGCATCTTTTTCTGCATAAATGTGGTGTGTACATAACTGGGGATCAATTCCCTTCATATCCAAATAATCCCATGCAAATTCTTCCTTATATTTTTTCAGTAGCTAGATCATTTTTTGTTCTTGTTTAGGAGTGAAGTTACTATTAATGTTTAAAGTTTTTCCTGACTCAATCTCTACAGTTTTGCTATTTGAAATAGAGGTAGTAGGTATCGTCTGGTCATGAGTTTCTTTGAGAGGATATTCTTCCAATTCATTATCAAATGTTGTCTCTATCATGTGACATTGTATATGAGATCTAGATTTGGCTTGGTTAATAAAATTGTTAATAATATCATCTTCTGTTTGACCTTTGAAATCAATGGAATATTCTATAGTTAATGGGGATCTAATATTTTCGATAAGGTATGATACAGGATGTTTGTTAGCTTTTATTATTGTGACACTTGGCTATGCTGGAGGATATAATGTTAGCTTTTTATATTATGCCCTCTAGTTATGGTCATACTTCCTTGTTGACAACCGATGTAAGCATCAATGGTTGCAAGCCAAGGCCTGCCTAAAATTAATGGGTGTCCATCAAGTCGATTTTTAGGGTTTCTTATTAGAAAGTTGGCAGGATATTCCCAGGAATCAATGGATACCATGACATCATGTAGTGTATCTTCCGGCCTAACCACTGATTGGTCAGCCAGTTCTAATAAAATTGAAGTTGGTTCTACTGATGTAATGCCGAGTCTTTGATAAGTGGTGGCTGTTAGGATATTAATTGCAGCCCCTAAATCGACTAAGGCATTTGAAAAGGTTTGTCCATTGATTTTGACTATCACTATTGGATTTCCTGGGTCTTCATATTTGACAGGTGCTTCTTTTCCTGATAACAGATCAGATAAGGTGCCAACTACTTGGACTATTGGATTATCTGTTATTCTCCTCCTTGGTCCTTTTATACATAGTTCTTTGATGGTCTTGGCATATATTGGGATATATTGGATGGCTTGGAGGAGTGGGATTTTTATGTATAGGTTCTTAAGTTCTCCCAGAATATCAAAATCAGGATGTTCTATGGGTCGCGGTATAATTAATCGTTTCGGGAATGGAGGAGAAGATGTGGTTGTTTGATTATGAGTTTGTATTGTACCCACATCTTTTTCTTGTAATGGTTGTTCTATAGGTAACTGATTTTCAATTTGAACATTTTTATCTCCATAAGTTTCTATAATCTACCCAGACCTTAATTGAAGGTCATTACATTCCCTTAGATTGGTTTATATCTCTCATGTTTCAACTATTTGAATAGATTGAACTAGTATACTATTTAGATTCGGGTTGGGTTGGGCTGGGAGTTGCGATCTTAAGTTGGACTGGGAGTTTTGTTGCAGTGCTGGCAGTGTAGGTTGAGGGAGTGGAATGGTTCCTGCTGGCTGATTCATCGGTCTTTGCTAGTTTGTCTGTGAGGCTAGACTCTGTGAAGTAGGAGGGGACCATTGTGCTGGATATGCATTGTTTTGCCAATATGGTGGGGCATAGGGAAAATTTGGCCAATTAGACTGGCTTGTTTGATTCAGCCATGGTGATGATGAAGGAAATGGTTGTTGTGGCTAGTTTGAGAAAGGAGGTTGATTTTGCCATATTGTATTATATTGATAAGCATGATATTGTGGAGGGTGAAAAGAAGAAGCTAGATCGGGGAACATACCTGATTTTTGCGACTGCCATTGACGGCGCTGATTAAGTAGGTACACTGGTTGTGTTTCTTCTTTCCGCTTCTCTATATACTACTTTCAAACCAAGAAGTGAGGGACAACCTTCTGTAGAGTGGTATTTTGTACGAATGGCGCAAACGTGAATCGCATCTAATGGGCACTCTTTGTGGCTGTGTTTCTTTCTGCATCTGGGATAGAGGATTGCCAGATTTTTCTTTGCCTCTGCTTCTTTCTACTTGGCTTGCATAATGTCGAGCAGTGTTGTCAGAGTTCCCAATATATCAGTTTTGAAATATTCTAATAAATTTCCAATTTCCATGCAAGTTACTCCTTCAAAGATCTTGTTTTCCTTTGCAAATCTATCATGTTCTCTTGGTTTTGGCCTTCTTCTTCCTCGTGAGTTCCTAGTACATAAATCAATGATGTTAGCAAAATCCTCTTGATAGATGTCTCCTTTTCCCATAATATTCAATGTTTCAATCCATTGTTCCTTCATGCCTTTAATTAATGTTGTTTTTAATACATTATCAGGTAAGGGTAATGAAGCATAAGGAGATCTTTGAAGATTATACTGAAAACGTTCAACATATATTCTAGTGTTTCACTAGCTCTAGCTATCATTTGAAATATTTCATCTTTTAACTCTCTAGATCTACAATAATCTTGATATTTCTTCAAGAAAGAACCTTTCATCTATTCCCAGTTATTTATAACACCTCCGCCCAACCCCATAAACAATCGTAAAGAAGCTCCTTTTAATGTAGAAGGAAATAGTTTAAGCTTCTGGGGATCAGTGTATAGTCATATCCTCTACACAACACATCAAATGCAAACAAAAATGCATCTAGGTCTTCCAATGTTAGGCCATGAAATGTAGGGATATGGTGGAGAGGAATTGCCTTCATTGGTGCATTGGCTTCAATATCTACAATGGGATATTGTAGTGTGGAAATTTGGGTGTTTGGCTGGTTCTGGGCCATTTGGTCAAATATGTGCCAATAACCTTTCAGAATTTCTACGAGGGTATTCCTAGGCTGGCTAGACAGAGGGGGGATGGCTTTAACAGGGATGGCCTTAACAACACTTCCTTTGTCTGGGATGATGAGAGTTCCTAATGTCTGGGGTGATTTTTATTCTTGAGGTTCTTCAGCTTTCTTAAGAATGATTTTTACAACACTTCCCTTATCTGGGCTGCTTAATGGCTAAATTATTCCAAGAGGAGATCTTGGTTCCTCAGTTTCCCCTGTTTCTCCTCTTCCTTCAAAGAGTTTTCTAAGGTTCCCTTCTTGCAATGATTTCGGGCTAGAATTCTCAATTTCTTGAAAACCTTCCTCCTCGATTGACTATGCACCTTAACAAAGGCTACAGATGGTGATCCTATGGCCTAGAGGGAACTAGTAGGTTGTCTAGAAGTAACTTTTCTAGGTCCTACTGAAGGCTGAGATTCTTCTTTCTTCAGGATTTCATCTGTAAAGGTTGATTGGCGAAGAGTCACCAGTTTCTTAGCTTTATCAGGCTTGGGTAGTGATTTGGGGTTCTTTTCTGACTTTTTCTGTTTAGTCATGCACACAAATCAAATACTGATTTCTATGCAAAATAATAACAAATCTACAGGGAAGCGGGAAAAGGAGCAGGGCTGTTACATGCTCTGTATGCAGGTTCTTACCTTCCGTTTTTAAAACCCAATTCTTTCCTAGTAGGTACTCACACTACTCTGAAAAGGAAACAAATGACTTCACTCTTCCCCGACAATAGTGCCAAAATGTCTAGCAGCAAAAAAGTTATTTTTTACCTCTATTTACCCTACATTAATTATCAATACAGGAACGATTCGTTCTCTCAAAGAGTGTACTCAGTTTGAGGAGGTCATTTGTCAGAGTAATTCGAGTAGTCTAGTGCTTTAAATACAAGAGTAAAAGGATTCTTTGAATAAAATCTACTTTCAGAAAGAAACTTAAAACTCAAATCATGCACTGAAAAAGCTATGATAATTTATCAGTCAAGGGTACAGGAACAGTAACTCTTCCCTTTCTAAACTGATGCAATTTAAAAAACATTCAAGGAAAAGATCATCAACCTGGGAACTAGACAACATATGTCAATGTTCACTATAGTTTCAAATCATTCTACACACCAAAGAAATTGTAATTCAAATGACAGGAAATGGAACAACGACTAATATATATAAGAGGATTGAACATCAAATCCTTAACCTACATAAATGAATGAAGCAATAATTGTATCCTACAGGAATTGAGCAACAATATTTACTTTAGAAATGATTTGAACAACAAACAGAAATAGGACAGTAAACTAATGGAAATGAAATATTGAACAACAACTTCAACCAAATGTAAATACACGACAAAACCCAATCAAATATTACACACAACACTCCTATATTAAAAGGAACAACAATTGTGATCATGATGGAACATCAATCCCAAATCATCAGCAATCACATTTAAAAGTAAACCATGGATAAATACACAGTAATATCGATTTACGAATATACAACATTGTTACTCTCTAATTGAACAACAATGGCAATTAAAAGGAACAACAATTGTGATCATGATGGAACATCAATCCCAAATCATCAGCAATCACATTTAAAAGTAAACCATGGATAAATACACAGTAATACCGATTTACGAATAAACAACATTGTTACTCTCTAATTGAACAACAATGGCAATTTGTAAGGAACATCAATGTTATATTATAATATCAGTTGTTCAAAGGAACACCGATGCGATATAAGGTTAGAATGAATAGCATAACATTATTGTTGCAGAGAATAACATTACTTACTCAAGTAGATGAAATATAACAGAACCGATATGTAAAATAGTAAAGAACATCAAATTACTAATCAGAGCATATAAAAGAAATCAAACCACACACGAATTGGAAAATAATGGTACAAGAGCAAGTGATCCACCAGGGCTGGGCCCTTAGCCTCCAGGGACACACTCTTAATATTACTCCAGAAACAAAAATGGAACAGCAACCAAAGTTTATATATTACGCATCAAAACAGCGTCACAATAATCGCTCTTAGAGGGAGTCGATGATCGAAGTTCCAATTACAACAGTAAGTTTCATAAAAGCCACAATAGTCACATCCCTTGGGCTAGCAATGCTACCTCTTCTTATACCAGTCGAGCGGAGATATCAATGATATAGAGAATCATTAAGGTAGCGATCCCTGAGGATCAAAGAATCTTGAAGTATTCGCCATATTGTTAGTTCTCAGTTATCTTCTTGTTCTGTTGCTCCGATTTGGTATCTCCTCTTCCTTTTCCTAGCTTATATGCTCTAGTTTAGATTTCCTTGTTTGCATATGGTTCCCTGTCAAAGGGACATCAGTTAAACTTGTCTTGTCTTTTCCTTTAGAACAACGATCTTCCATTTTCTCCTTTTTCTACATAGGAAAAGGGTAATTATTAGTCATTTTACTTTGCATACAAATCTTCTAGATTCTCTCATAATATTTCACCATATACTTATTTCATAATGTAAAGAAGTTATGAATTCAAGGAAAAGATGACAAAATGAGAGGTAATTACATACCTTCTCTAGTGCTCAATAGGTGGTCTTCCATGTTGTGTTGTAGGCCAAAGTGGCCTCAACTAATCTATCTGCCTAGTCTTTTCTGTTGTTGCTCACTACCTTGGTTAGGATCCCTTCCAATGCTCTGTTAGTGACCTCCACTTTCCCATTGGTTTGTGGATGGTCAGGGGTGGAAGTCCTGTGCTTGACCTTATTATTTTTGACCAAGTATTCAATTAGGTTGGAAGTGAATTGGCTGCCTAGATCTGTGACCAACCCTCTCGGATACCCGAACTTGTAGAATATAGTCAACGACATTTTCCCCTATCATTGCTTTGATTGCTTTTGTCTCTCCCCACTTCATCAGGTAGTCAGTGCACACAATGATGTACTGCTTCTTCTTTGCAGGGGGGTTGATAGGCCCCACAAAGTCCATGCCCCACTTCTCAAATGGTTCAAAGGTCACTTGAGGTTACATTGGGATTTCATTCTTTGGAGTGGGTTTCCCCATCCTTTGACACTGATCACACTGGCTCGTGTATCTCCTCACATCCTGATGAAGAGTGGGCCAATAGTAGCCTGCTTGCAATATCATGAAGGCGGTTCTTTTCGCTGCAAAAAGACCTCCACAAGGCCCATCATGAAGGGTCAGGAGAATGTCAAAGACTTCCTCCTCCCTGACATATCTCCTCAAGATCTGATTGGGACCAAGTTTGAAGATATTGCCTCTAATACAAGTGAAATGGGTGTTTTCCTTACTATCTTCCTCTTCTCGTTTTAGGATAGGTGTGGTGGGAACTGTGTTGAAACCGAATAGTTCGCTATATCAGCAAACCATGGAGAGAGTACTGATATAGCAAATAAGTGTTCATATGGCATTTGGTCATCCAACATTCCTTCCTCACCTGCACACAAATTTACTCTAAACAAAAAGTCGGCAACAACATTATCTTTACTAGACTTATTAATAATGGTCAGATCAAATTGCTACAGTAAGAAAAACCATCTAATAATGTGAGCATTGACATCTGGTTCGTTCACTAAATATCTAATCGCAGCATGATCAATGTACACAAAGGTTTGATAGCCTGTGATGTAATGTCTAAATATGTTTAAGGAATGCACAACAACTAGGAGTTCCTTCTCAGTCAGTATATAGTTTAACTCTGCCTTTGACAAGTTTTTTCTTATAAAGTATACGGCATAAGATAACTTTTCATCAATTTGTTATAAGGCTACTCCTATTGCTTTGTGTGAGGCATCTGTGTGAATGTGAAAGGGTAGGGCCCAGTTTGGGCCTCTGAGAATTGGGGTAGTCACTAGCTTTCTCTTTAAGGTATCTAGGGCTTCTTGACAATTTTCCAACCATATGAACTCAACATCTTTGCCTAGGAGGCCAAACAAAGGAGAGGCTAACTTGCTGAAGTCTTTAATGAATCTCCTATAATATCCAACTAAGCATAGGAAGCTTCCAACATCTCTCACCTTTTGAGGAGTTGGGACCCTTTGGATGATGGAAATTTTGTTGGGGTCCACCTGCAGTCCTTGTTGAGATATTGTGTGACCTAGCACGGTCCCTTTATTCATAAAAAATTCACATTTTTCTGGATTGAGGGATAGGTTCATCTCAATACACTTATCTAGAACTTTTCCTAGGTTAGATAGAGCTTCCTAAAAGTTAGAGCCATAAGGAGTAAAATCATCCACGTATATTTATACTGTATCATGAACCAGAAAATATACTCAATACCGCTTTTTCAAAAGTGGTTGGAGCATTGCACAAAGCAAAAGGAAGGACCCAATACAAAACAGTAGCCTAAGGACAAGTGAAACTAGTCTTATCTTGGTATTCCAGGCTAACATCGATCTGATTGTACCCACTAAACCCATCTAGGAAGGAGAAAAACTTTTTCCTTGCCAAACCATATAACACTTGATCTATGAAAGGTAAAGAAAAATGGTCCTTTTTAGTGGCTTTGTTCAATTACCAATAGTCGACACAGATTCTCCACTTACCATTTTCCTTTGGCACTAGCACTAAAGGAGACACCCATTCACTATCAGAGATAGGATAGATGAATCCTGCATCAAGCAATTTTTGCAGTTCTTCCTTAACAATGTCTTTGAGTGCTGGGTTCATCCTCATTTGAGGCTGCCTGACTGGCTTACAATCTTCCTTTATGTATATATGATGAGTACATACTGAAGGGTGTACTCCCTTCATCTCCTTATAACTCTAAGCAAAGTCATCTAAATGTTTTCTCAATATCCTGCACAGCTCTTTCTCTTGGGAAGTGGATAGGGACGGATTGCTTTTCGATGTTCTTTCTGGGCCAAACTCTATATTTTGAACATGGAGAGAAGTGGGGTCTGCTATAGAGAGATCCGTTGAGGGGTTTTTTTGGGTTTCTCTTACTATGTCTTCTAATGGTGGTACACCGAGAGGTGGATTCTAAATCCAATTTTCAATCATATCATCCTCATCTTGCAGTTTTCACCCCATGGCGATTTCTAATGTGCAAAGTGGTGCAGGATAAACTTCATCATCATCCTCCTCCTCTAACCAGAGAGGTAGTTCATGTTCCAGAAAAGGTTGGGCAGGGGGATATAGGGTTAACTGCTTGGATAGGTGCCCATTCTTTATGGTCATGTTCCTAGCTCGACAGTTGATGTAGGCATCAACTATAGCCAGCTAGGGTCATCCTAGGAGGAGAGGATACCCAGTGAACTTTTCCTTTGGCTGGAGAACTAAGAAATCAACAGGGTACTGCTAAGAATCAATGTAGACCATCACATCTTCCACAATCCCCTCAGGGGTCACTATGGAGTGGTCTGCTAGTTGCAACATGGTCATGGTCCTCCTCAAGCAGCCCTGGAGGTTAAGTTTGAGCATTGTGTCCTTTGTCATCACATTAATGGCAGCTCCCAAATCAATAAAGGTATGTGGGACCATTGTGCCATTAATGTGGAAATCAATTACTGGGATTCTAGGGTCTAGATACTTTGGACAGATTATTTGCCCCAACATCAGGTCAGACAGTTGTCCTATAACATTGATTGTTGGGGCATCTCTCTTGCACCTTCCTGGATGCATAAATCACTTCTCTTTGATCAACCTATTGTAGATAGGCACATCTTTTATGGATTGGAGAAGTGGTATCTTCACACATAAATGTTTCAATTCTCATAAGAGTTCAGTCTCTTCTGGGTTAGGCTAGGTTGTCTTGGATAGTCTCTCAAGAAAGGGTGGATTTCCTTTAGGTTCACTTTCCTCTTTATCATCCTCAACCTCCCTGGGTGGAGGCTGGCTATCTGGGAGAAATTTCTTGAATCGCAAGTTAATTTCCTAAATCTCCACAACATAGGTTGGGCATGATGGTTCCCCATTATACACTTGTTGATCTTGTCTGTTGTTTGGGTTTGGGTTTGATTGGGCAAGTATTTCGGGCTGCCTTGGTGGAGCAGAAGGAAATGGTTGTGGTTGGGAAGGTGGTGGAGGTAGAAGAGCAAGAAGATAGTTGTATTGGGTCCTCCACCCCTGATGAGATGCATTCCACTGAGGTTGCGGCTGAGCATAGTATTGAAATGAATGGCTGGATGGTTAGGCGTGATATTGAGATGTGAAGGACCAAGAAGGAGGCATGGACTAGGAAGGATGAGTAGGGGAACCCCAAGAAGGTATGGAGGTGACTTGGCTGGGGTTGTAGTATGCTTGAGATATCCCTTACATCCCCTGCTGGTATGGTCTAGGTCCATGTCGCCTCCTTTGTTTATGTAATAGATTTGTTCAGTGACTACTTTGGCCCCTTGGTATACAACTTTAAGTTTGGGCAAGGAAGGGCACTTATCTGTAGAATGCTCTTCTTCACAGACTGAACAAACATCTATAGATTTCAATGGGCATTCATTCTTAGGATTCCTCCTGGTGCATTTAGGGAAAAAAATGGCCAAAGCCCTCTCTTCTTCCTCTTGTTTTCTTTTGATATGTAAGGTATCCATTTGCGTGGCAAGAGTCTACAACATCTCTCTCTTGAAGTCTTCCATCAAGTTTCCAATTTCACCTTTAATGGATGAATTAGAAGAAGACGTACTAGCTACGGGTAGACTCCCCCTACCTTTCTTTCTGGCCACCCTAGAATGGATTATAAAAATAGTGTTTATGTCCTCATAGGATAGCTTGTAGATGTCTCCCACAACTAGTAGATGGAGGGTGTCTAAAAGGTCTTCCAAAATTCCCTTGAGCAGGACCAACTTCAGAGACTCAGGGTCAAGTGTACACCTGGCCCTTCTATAACGGAGTTGGAACCTCTCTTCATAGTCTTCCACGGACTCATCACTTACTATGGTCATTCGAAAGATTTCTTCTTTAGTATCTCTTGACCTACAATAGTCTCGATACTTGTTGTTAAAGGCCTGCTGCATCTAAGCGCAAGTTTTGATGCTATTGCCAGGTAATCCCATGAATTAGCACAATGTTGCATCCTTAAGAGTAGAAGGGAACAGTCTCAACTTTTGCTCATCTTTTGCATAGTCATAAGTTTGACAGATGACAACAAACTCGACCAAGAAGGTGTCAAGATCTTCTGTAGGCAAACCATGGAAGTGAGGTAGGGCTGAAGGACTTATATTCTTGATTTTGGTGTCCCCATTGGTTTCCCAAATGGGGAAGGTACCCTCTAGTCTTTCTCCATTTCCCCTAGCATTTCTATTTTCATCCATTGGCTTCGAAGGAGTGTTTTATTCCTCTTCTTCTTCTTCCCCTATAGGTTCTTCAAATATGTTTGGTTGTTTACCTCAGGGTTCTTAGTGATCGTAGCCACCGAAGAAGAGAGAAGGTGGGTTGTGTAAAGCAGTGGGGGTGTTGGGCAAAAATTTCCTAAGTTATCTCTATTCCTATGAGGTATGAAAGGAAATATTTTTGCTTGGTTTTTTCTTTTTGCACGCTGAAAGTACCTACAGAAACTAAAATTGTGAATTGAACAAAACAAATTGCAACTAGCTAAAATGAACTTGCCAAATGGAAATTTGTAGAATTGAAATGGGAAGAAAGGAAATGCAGAACTGAAAGAAATTAAATGACTAGCCTACTTTTGCCGAAATAAACTATTAGTAGAATGTTGAAATAGGAAATAGAAGAAAGCAGTAATCACAGAATACTCTGACACTTCCTCGGAAACAACACCAAAAAGTGGTGTGTGCCAGTATTGCAGCAAGAATGTTGCAAGTCTTGGGTGGCCAACTTTACTTTTATCAACTTAGTAGTTCATAACAAACTTGGAAGCATCAGTGCTATATGCACAAGTACTAGCTCTCCCTACAGGTTGTCACCTGGTCAACCAGCGCGATATCACTAGCAGCTCAAGCCAACTTCTATAGAATTCAGAAGAAGCTCTATTTGTGATGAAAGGGAAGAAAGATTACTCTACAGATTCTATTCTAACTGCAGAAAGGAGAAAGACTGGAATGTAAAACAAAACCTATTAAACCCTAATTAACAAGCCAATTCTACTTTTGCCAAAAGCATTATGAAAACCATAAAAGAAATGGAATTATCTACCCAAGGAAATAAACAACATCTAACCATGCTATTTCTGGAAGTAAATAAGCAAAAACATATTTTTGGGTTTTCATGTGTTTTTATGTGAATTTAACATGCATCTAATTTATTGTGTGTGAGTGTGGCAACAAACCGGTGGCATTAGAGGGTGGCGTTGGAGCTTCGGAGGATGTAGGATGGTGTGGATGGGTCCTAGGAAGTCTTAGGTGGCTTTATGGAGGCTCTTCCCACACTTGGCCTTCAAAAGAAAGCCTACAAGAAAAACTACAAGAGGACACAGGAAAACTGCACAAGGAAAACAGGGAAACTATATAAGGCCTACAAGAGGAGGCCGAGAGAAATTTTCGCTGTTTTGAGGGTGTGAGAGTAGGTGGAAAAGATGGATGAAGACTGGAATGAGATGTTAGGGCACCTAAGGAATACCATGAACCACCAAAATAGAGAAATATGATTGGATTAGATCAGGGAGAGAGGAAAAAGTTCTATGAAAAATGAAGGAATCTAAGGCAGAATTGAGGTGAGATTTTGGAGGCCTGTAGGGCATGGATCAGATGGAGGGTGTGATTTTTAGTAAGCTAGCTTACTGCTGGAAGATATCTGTTGCATAGAAACTGACAGTCAACCAAGGAAATCAAGCAACCAATGAAATGAGTGCATACAATGAAAAACATAGTTTATCATTAAAATGGCCTAGACTATGATGCATATGAGGAAATGTTGGGAAATGATGTAAGGAAGGGAAGCATGCAAAAGAGCTTTTACAAATTAGGAAGTGAACATGATGAGTAAGATCTAAAGCAAAGAAAAACTAGACTATCAACCTACTAAGAGCTACAAACATTAGAAGTCCTATGGATGAGGAAAATCTATGTTTTTGGGGCAGTAATAGAGTCTTTGCCTCAAATCATGGTCCCAAAGGGAGCAAGAGAGGCCAAGGAACTATTGCTAGCCTTTTGAACCTTTTCTCATCACTACTTAACCTTCTACAAAAAGTACAAATGGAAGCAGACGAATAAATCATCAAGAGCAACCTATTCTTAACCATAAAAGAAATACATCTAACAGCAAATTAATCTACAAACTAAATTAAAGCATAAAAATACAAGTAAAGAGAAGCTTGGCTACTTGGATTGGGCCCTAACCCAAGAGCTTCAACCCTCTGAGGTAACTCAGTCCTAGTTCAAAAAGGATTCCATCTTTATTATAAAAAAAAGCAAGATTACATAAAATTGTCACACAAAAATAAGCTTCAAATTTGAGCAGCGTTTACATAAGAAAAAAAATGACCCTAGTGAGGCCCTAGGCCTCTCTACTTATACATCTAAATCTCCCAATAGCTTCCCTAAAATCAAGGAGGCTTGGCTCCCAAAGCTCGAGATAACTATCAATCATCCTCCACTTTGCTTGGCTGTCTTCTAGTGCATGATTCAGCTGGTTTTACTCCGAGTTGAATGAAGGGGAATTCGAAGTGAGGAGTAATAAATGAGGGGGATTCCCTCCTATAGGTCCTCTCCTCTGTCTACTTTGAGTTATTGCTACAATTTTACCACTGGATCCTTGACTTTTACCTCAAAATCCATCAATAATATGCATTAAATACATGTTAGACCACATGGCATAGTAACTAACTCAACTCACCCTATAAACATAAATATAATCAGAGAATCATACAATAATCTAAGAGAATGGTTTATTTGACTAGGTTAGGAGGTAAAATGAGCCCATATAACTACCCATTTATTAGGCTCATCAAGGTGTCACTATCATTATAACCAAGGAAGGGGTGAGATATGGAGGGTCGCCGAGATTAAGATAAATGTCATTAATGAATAATCATAATCTACACATAGCACTTAACCACACTATTATACTACATCCTCATTGTAAAGGTGGGTCATACCACATTGATTTAACAAATAATGGTATCGCTAACTATTGAGGTCTATACTTAGGGGTGATGAGTTAGTGTGGGGGTGAAAGTTACTTTAAAAGCATAGATTGTGTAGATGGTTAAGAAAATGGTAGATGCATAGAAAAAAATTAGGGTACAAATTAAGTTCGTTATAAATGGTATGAGAGCACAATTCTACTTTGAGCCTATATAGGGGAAACTACGTAAAAACAAACTATGTAAAAACAATAAATAAGCTTTTATGTAAGAATATGTTAAATTTCTTTTTATAAAATTTGAATGTTGAATGGGGGTGTAGGTAGAAGGATTGAACAATGATGGAAGAATCTCTACCACCAAATAGGGAAAAGGAAAAATTGTATGCAGATCTCGGGGAAGTTGGTAGTGTTGTTGTTGTAAGCTCTTAATTAGTAAAAATGGTAAGGACACTACAATCATGGTTAATTCAACTCTGTGGAGGTACCAGAAAGTTGTTGAAAGCCAATGAATATTAGGAGAAGCTAATTTGAGAATAGACAAAGAATTCTAATCATAAAAGTGTAAATCAATAAGGTATAGGGAAGATAGCATCTGACAAGTCGGGAAGTGAAGAATAAACTAATCTAGAATCATCAAAAACATATAAGAAATGAAGGAAGGTTGAGTTATAGGGAGAATTTAGAAATATCAAAGCACTAATGTTTGATAGTGCGAAGGAGGAGGATGCAGAGGCATGGTTGCTCAATATGAAAATATATTCTTAGGTATATGAATATGAATGAAACTTGAACGTGTGATTGGAAATTTACCAATTGTAGGGTAAATCCACTTTATGGTGCGAAGAACGTAAGAGCATCCAAGTGCTAGATGAAACAAAAGTTTCCTGGGAGGAATTTGACCAGCAACTCAAGGCCTAATTCTTGCGTGGGAGTTATTATGATGACAAGCCTAAGGAATTTCATGACTAAAATTGGGGCAACTAACTATGGAGTAATTTGTAAACAAATTCACCAATTTGTTGCATTATGTGCCTTATTTGAATGAAGAGAAAGCTAAAATTCATTGTTTCTTGAACTCTTTGTGGATCTCTTACAAGGATAAAATTGAGTTTGATAACCCAAAAACCATGGATGAACTAATCTAAAAAGCGAGGTTATGTCATCAACAGTTCAAAATTAAAAGTGAAGTTGCAAAACTATGGAAGATCAAGGATGGTGGAAGAACTGGTGGGGGAATGAAGAAGCAAAAACCACCTTATTTGAGGAGTTTTGGTAGATATCATCGAAAGAAGAAAGGTATTAGGGAAGAGACACTATTTCCAACTCAGTGTCACATGATTTCAAGTGTAACCGAATTGAACAACAAAAAGTATGACACCACCAAAGAATCACTAAGGTGCTGGGGATGTGGGGGACCTCATGATGAGAGACTGCTCACACAAATCTCGGTCTATGCACAACATACAGACAGTTTGGGATGCTACTACAGTGAATGATGTTGCAAGGATCATACCAAGGATCAACTCCACTCTGGAAAACTAGCAAGCTGAATATCGGGCAACTATGATGGAAGTAGAAGGTAAAATCTCAAACCAGATTGTGTCTATTTTAATAGATCGAGGGGATACCTTAAGTTATATTAGTCCACAAAATATAGAAATATGCAATATAAAAACTAAAAAATTTAGAAATGCATGGCTAGTACAGCTAGGTATGGGAACGAAAAGAAAAATATTTCAGTATGTGAAACAATGCCCTATTGATTTTAATGGTTATTTCTCGAAAATTGAATTGAATCTTCTTCCACTTGGGTCATATGACATATTAATGGGAATGGACTAGTTAGAACAACAAGCTGATATTCTCAATTGCGTGGAGAAAATAGTGACATGTGTAGGAACTGACGAGGTCCTAATGGTCATTAAGGGAAAAGTGAAACGATAATGTTTATAAAAATTTATTCCTTACAGTTGAAAATAAGCATGAGGAAAGGCTATCAACTGTACTTGGAATAGGTGGAAGACAACTATCCAATGTTTGAACAAGAAAAGTTGAAAACTATTCTAGTAAACAAGAATTCTTGGATGTTTTTCCAGAATAAATTCCCTGATTACCCCCATCTAGGGAGATAGATTTCATGATAAATCTAGTGCCTCCAGTTGTTCCGGTGTCTAGGAGTCCATATCGCATGAGCACTCCAAAAGTATTGGAGTTAAGAATGAAGTTAAAAGGGTTATTGGACAAGGGATATATCAGACCCAGTGTTGCCCCTTGGGGGGCATGGGTTCTTTTTGTGAAAAATAAGGATGGTAAATGCAAAATGTGTATAGATTACCTCGAGTTGAAAAAATTAACTATAGAAAGCAAATACCCTCTACCAGGAATAGATGATCTATTTCATCATGTAAGAGGGGCTACAATTTTTTTAATGTTTGACCTCAGAATGAGGTATCATCAGTTGTGAATTAAGGAGGAAGATATATATAAGACAATTTTTAGAACACACTATGGACACTACGAGTTCGTGGTGTTACCCTTTGGTCTCACCAACGCTCTTGCAACATTCATGTGTCTCATGAACAACGTGTTGCACCGGTATCTAGATCATTTTGTATTGGTTTTTATAGATGACATCTTAGTCTACTCCAAGAATGAGGAGGACCATAAAAAACATTTAAGGATGGTACTGCAGACCTTAAGGAAAAATAAATTGTACACAAAAATCAGCAAATGTGAATTTTTCCAAACCAAGATACAGTGCTTGGGACATGTAATATCTAAGGAAGGATTAGCAGTGGATCCCAAGAAGATTACAACCATTTTAGAATGGCTAGTATCAAGGGATGTGTCTGTAGTTTGCACTATTATGGGGATTTTAGGATACTATCGTAGATTTGTGAAGAACTTTTCCATATTGGCATACCCCATCACCTCATTACAAAAAAAAGGAATGAAGTCTGGATGGACTAAAAAGTGTCAAGAAAGTTTCAATAACTTAAAAAAAAATTGACCACGGCTCCTGTCTTATAGATAGAAGATCTGGAACATGAATTTTTAGTATGCACATATGCGTGCCTTAAGGGATTAGGAGGGGTGTTGCTACAAAACAATGTTGTAATAGCCTATGAATCCCAGAAATTGAAAAAACGTCAGTAGAATTATGATGTGTATAATGTAGAGTTGGCTACAATAATTCGTGCGTTAAGAATGTACAGAAATTATTTGATGGGTAAAAAGTTTGTTTTAATGACCGATGTTAAGAAACCAGCTCAAGAAAAGATAGAAAACATAGATCAACGCCTTAGAATTCATCCTCTTTGAGGGGGAGACCTCCTTTACATTACATAAATGAACAATTCTTGGATGATTCAAATGATAAAACCTCCTTTCTATATATAGGAGTCTAAGGAGTCACAATATAACCCAGCCGACCTAACAATAATAATATAAAGCCACAAAAAAAACAATAGAGGGATTCTATGGGGCACAATAATAACAATATGGGGACAATAGGGGCACAACAATATTAATAAGGGGTACAACTAAAATAGTAATGGGGTAATCACTAGTATTATAGGGACCCAACATGTACACACACTAAATATACACCACACCACATGCACACAACATCACAGGTGAAACAAGTACTACATATACGACATATGCACAACAGTCATACCACACATCCAAAACCACATTGACTCTTTACGAAGCAATTTTGCTTCTAGTGTATTATCCATGCTTGTCCCAACATGCCACAGACCACATTTCTTTCATTTTTTTGATGTATCCCTCGGTATAACCTATCCATAACATAAGCATAGGCATAATACAAGCATACAATATAAATTCATATTCACATGATACTGACCTCATATGTTTGTCATGATTACTCTTCCCACTTGATTCCTCATAGACCAAGAACCTCTTCATGTCATTTTCCTACATAAGAAATCATTCCTCAACAAGAATGATTCTTTATGACCCCGTCAGACAGTGACATAGATACATGTACACATACAAACATCATAAAATAATAATGATTCATGACCACCTTGTCAGACATGACATACATACACGCCTACATGTATACATATATAAACATCAACATAATCAAGATCACAACAAAATTTCTAGATAATATAAGGTCAAGGTTAAGAGAACTTCATTTATTCATGCAACACATGTGCAATATTGAGAACAACAGTGCCAACATATCCAAGGCATCCGACACCTCAGATCCATTTGCTTTACATTTTCTTGATTACATTTCCTATCATTGTTCTCTCATCATCCATTCACCACAATGGACCTAACCAATCCAACCGACTGTCATAGTCTTACCTTCCATAGCGCTTACTCATACATCGAGCTTCATTTGTGTCTTACATTACCTATTGGGTACTACACAACTCTCCCCGAGCTCCATTAAATTTTCCTCTTTCCCAACCAATTCCCCATACTCAAAACATAAAAGGCAAGAACAAAAAAAAAACAAGAAGAAAACCATGAAAACCAATAACAACATGACTTCACAAATGAAGTGGTATGGCCATACTCTAGACATAAATAAATTTGCAAATCAAGCGCAAGAAAATCGAAAAAAAAAAAAAAAAAAAAAAAAAAAAGACCAAAAGCACTAGACTAACAAAAAACACCATGACCCAATCCCCATGGTTCCCAAGGAAACTCAACCAGAGCATTCTTCAAGATTTCATGGCAACCTCTCTTTTCCATGTAGTCCCCTGCATCATATTTCCATAAACACATAACTGTTATTGTATAAATAAACATCACAATACATCAATTACCTTATCTTGTTGTGCCAGGCACGTTGTTTGCAACTGAACACATCCACAACATCTCTCAAAGGACTTGAATCCTTTGACAGATCCACCTGTAACTAAAGACTAGCTAATATACTTGTCAAGTACATTTTAATGAATCTATCCCATATCCACATAATGTCAAACAAAATCAAAGTTAGGAAGACTCCCTGTATGCAAGCACTTGTTCGTTTGGAATTAGAGTTTCCAAACATATCCAAAGGAATTCTTACTTGATTCCTTTCTTTTACCTTTACCCTGCTGCAACTGAGTCTTACTATATAGTGTCACATCACCCAATTGTTAGTTATATCAACACATCAATTATTACCTCGTCATGCTAATACCAAGAACACATGCCAACCACATGTTCCAAATATCAAGAAAATCATATCTATTAATTTGAGATCAACTTTTACAAACAATCATGTCATAATCCATAGTCAACTCATAGTCGTTAGACATAATGCTACAACTATCACTTACTACACTCAAGTACATATCAACTATATCAACACACGTGTTAGCAAAACCATCTTAAAGCAAGATCATTGGAACACATGCTCATATTATGAAATTCGTCAAACATTCAACCAACTTGCAAACATACAACATGAAATAAATCAACTAGGCACCAAACACTCAAACACCGAATAGACGTCATAATTAAACAACCAAGCACCAAATATACGACATAAGAAAACTCATACCTTAATGTATATAAGAGGAGGCTATCTTATCTACACAATAAATCTAGGTTAGCACGATACAACTTCACAACATATCAACTCAAACATAAATCATGATATCCATAACAATAACTAACTAACATGGTCACATCATAAGTTCATAACCATTTTTCGTTCATGCATAACAATCACATATGCACAATCAATCTAGATTAATACGACACCATATCACAAATATGTCAGCTCATACCTGAATATCGCAACCATAAAAATCTGCATAGGTCAAACCAGGTTAACGCAATACATATAACATCAAGATCTTCAATGCAATGAACATAACCATCACACATATGACCAATCCAAATTACAACATCAAGATTTCAATTAAATAACCTTAATCATCAAGTTAATAGCATATAACAACAATAACCTATATATCATGCTCATCAACAACATATAGCCTAATTATCAAGTCATCTCACATAAAACAACAATAGCAATGCATACAACCACAGGTTACCATCATTTGTGACTATTCGAGACATGTACATATAATTATACTAACCAACTATCATTTATTATGTATGCAACCATAACATCAAAAGACAGTGACATAAACCTAATGCATATAACAATCCTTAACCTATGTACCTGCATGCCAAACATACAATACATGTATGACGATCTACTCTTACCCCAAAGTCTAATGCTGCAACCTCATTTTGATGATCTGCATCTCCTGCTCTATCTCATCCAACACATTAGCATCATAACAACCAGTATCACTCTGATTATCTAGATTTCATAAAATGACTTAACAAGGCATTTTTGACCTACTATTCAAGCATAACTACTACATGTAGACATATAACAAATGAGTACCAAACCATACACACATCATTCTAGTCTGATTTCAGCCATCAATTCGTGACCATATCAAGTACACAAACCATGACCTCAAGCATGAAAACAACCATTACTCCATTATACACATTGCAACACACAACCAACAGTGTGCATAAGCAATGCCAAATCAACCACACATATACATAGATGCATGTAGTCGAACATAAGCGATCAATTCTTGTAATCAACCTACAAGACTGATACATGTAATCCAAAATATTCAAGAATGTAACCTGACATACAAGGATGTAAGTAGGCGACATAAATCAACATACAAACGACATATAACCATATGAAACTAGTCACATATTCATGACAAATACATTTCGCGAAATCAATATCAAATTCTCAATGATAACCATACTACAATCCTAATCAATCATCAAGCAAATGCAACAAGCACGGCAAATGCAAGCGTAGGAGACACACATGCAACTGACATGCATGCATGACTAACACATTCAACCCATCCAATTCGAGAGTTGAACCATACTTTGATACCACTCTATAATACCCTCCTCCCACTTCCACCCAAGTAACCATGCCAACCGGGTAAACATGAGACAAGAGAGTACTATGATCAAATTCGACCTCCTAGGTGACCTTAAGGAAGTGGACTCGATGAAACATCACATACAATCATTCAACATCATCAACAAAACCCTCAGGAGACAAGTCAACCACTCAGATAGCCTGACCCTAGGTCCCACTATTGTTCTAGACCTCTTAGGCCATAGTCACTCTCATGCTATGGGTAAGGGAGCGACCAAAGACCTAAAGTTGCTCTCATAGGGCTACATGCTGGCAACTGTGGACCAAACTTGCTAGTTCTATGCCAGTGACCCCAGGATTTAAGCTACTTTTTAGGCCCAGAGCCAAGGCCATTGCCCAAAATGGAATGAAAGATTAAAATCAATAAAAGTATAGGGAAACAATGATGCAAAAGCAATAATCTCAACCATACCTTAACCAAACCCCTACTAGTCATGACAGGCATTTCGTCAAACATATCATCAACATGTAACCTACAGGTGTAAACAATAGAAATAAGTGTAGGGATCTCATAGTTATCTAAGAATCACTATGAACCATTGTTCCTTCATGCCATTTGTTGCATTATCATCTATTAGGTCATAGAAACATTGTCCATTCATGTACAAGTAAAAACATGTTGAGATCCATACATAGTTGTTGTCACAAAATGCACATATAACTAGCATAATAGGAACATATATACCATAAACATATCAGCCATCAAAATCCATATATACGCCAGCACATTTACACATGAAAATCAAGGGAAAGAATTTCTCATTAATTAATGCAATGAACCAACCAGAGATGGGACTACCACGTTCCATGTGACCATAGAATGGTTGAGCCAAATCTCTCTTTAGCCATTCACCCCAATGCCATATTCCAAGCATGAATGTGGGACTCAAACCAAAAGAACTCAACATGGGCATACTGAGGCTAAACCACCTCACCCTCATCAATAGAAACAAGGCTTTACCGTAATCCATCCTGAATCACTAGGCCAACACAATAAACACATCATAACAGGCTTTTCCATGATCTCCACCCGATCACTAGGCCAAACAAGCATGGATGCCATAGATTTCTTCACCTATACCGTGAGGAATTTTCTTGTCTTCTAGTCTCTCAGGCTTTATCACAATCCAAACTTGGATCACGAGGCCCTAAACCGAGACCCACTCTCAAGGATTTACCGCATATCCCAACCCGGGATTACTGGGCCCAACAGAGAGCAAACCACCTCTAGGCTTTACCATATATCCTGCCATTCATCAGCAAGGATTCCTAGGCCATTCGAGGCAACACAAAATCTAGCTTTACCGTAACCCACAGTCCGGTTCAGGGGCTACTAAGCCATGTGTTCTATCATTTCAGAGATCCACCTCACTCAACTTCAAATCCATTCGACAATCCAGCTCAACCAAACATGAGAACCCCATCATACCATGGCTATCCAGGAATGGAAAGGCTAGGCGGAAAACACGGTTACACCTAGAAAAACCTATGCCATGATAGAAAAGAACCACATGCAATACCATAAATGCCAGATCTAGCAAGGAAAATACATATGAAAGTTGATACTCGCAATGAAGCCTATTGTAGATGCTTGATCTTGTCTCTCCCTGCTCAATATTTGCTTCCTCTTTCCTTCTTTGGTTTTCTTGATCCCATGCATAACCATAACAAAAACTTGAGCCAAGAGCTTACACTAGTTAAGAGCTTAACACTGAAAAGAAGAAGCTTGCCAACTGATCCTCATAAGAATTTTATCAATGAGGTCTCTATTTTCTTCATTTTCCATTATTTTTTTTCAATTTCCTCCTCACATGCAACCTGTGACCGTTCACCTTCCTTTTCTTCTAATTTCATTTATTTTCATAAATAAAATTCCAATAAATGCCTCATGCCTTTCTAAAGCCTTACCCATTGCCTTTGCCAATTTCCTTAGCCATAAACAACTAAATGAACACCCCCTAGGTTGTCCTGCCCAATATTCAACTTGGAATACATGTCCCATCATTCATGGTATTTATATATTTTTACATGGAATTTTCACCAAGGTTGTTACTCAAACATTATGTAGATATTAAAAACTTCCATTTCTATAGTTTTGTCATGCTCCTGGTGTGCTCTTGGTCTTGTGCATAAGATTTTAGTTTTTGAGTCCTACAAGCTCAACCACATCCATAGGCTTCTTCTGTGTGGTTGTGAGTTTTATACCTACACCCTTAAGTCTTTCTCCCAGTGGTTGGGGCTTGGACTAGGAGAAACCTTCTTTGCTAAAATCAGAACCTGCCAAAACCTTTTTCTACAACATCAGATGTTTATTCATGTCTAGAATCCTTCCTTCAACAGTCAAGTGTATTCTTTTCAAATAATAATAGGTGTTAAAATCAAATGAAAAGTTTTGCCTTTGAAATGGGAAGCCACTTCAGTCATTATAATTCAAAACATCAACCTGTTTGTCATAATATTGCCATGCATCAACAACAATGTCAAGTCACTGAGTCAAACTATATCATGTTCTAAAACATATATTCATCATAGTCATAACATATTAGCATAAACTGCTTCATCATTACATATGACATCAAACTTTCATTAAGGGTTAGTGTCATATAATTAGGGTAGTTGAAAATTGTATCATCGTACGTAAAGGATCATAATCACTACATCACTTCTTTATCATATCAAATTAGAACATCCATTCATATTTTCTAAGCCTTATAAAAAACAAGGTCAACAAGAAGATCTTGAGTATCAATCCTATTGTTACACTTTTATCATTAAGGTTACCATGCTTATCACAAGTAGTATCAAGTCACAATATATCAAAAACAATGCATCTAGGAAATTTATCATGTTTAAAGTGTAAAATACTTACCAAATATCAAGAGCGCCAATATATCACATGTGCCAAAAATCAAACTTACTTTGATATGTATGCATGCTTCATATATGAAGGTGATATTCCATCATACCTTAGGGCTTTAGCTTGCCTTCCAATCTTGCAACTTAATCACATTGAAACAATACACTATACATACCTCGAAGTATTTAGATACCTATGAAACTTGTAGTTCCTATTTGTCATTGGCAGTCATAGCACTTGCATATTATCATTTCTGGATGCTACTTTGGAAACTTCCAAAAAATTTCCTCATGTACTTTCCTTTTTCAGCACCAGCTTTTTTCTTCCTGCACTAGCTCTCTTTTCTTCCTGCACTAGCTCTCTTTTCTTCCTGCACCTTAGATGATCCTCAAGAAAGATCTTCTTATCACATCTCATCTAGAGGTTAGAAGTATTTATATACTCAAATATTCATGCAGGAAGTATAAGAAAAACAATACATCTAATCAAGAAATAACATAAATCTAAATGGTACTTATCTCTCAATGAGAAGTGATCATCTCTGCCTTGAACCAACCTTCAAGAGTCATTACTATCCATTGTCCATATAAATTTATTGCCTTCAGTATAATTCAACCAACTTCATCAACAATGAGGCATAATTGAGACTATTCCATATAGGGTTACATCAAACCTATCACAAGTGCTGGAACATCTTCACATTGATCATGCTAGGGTTTTTAGATTGTCTATCTCAAACATTTTCCATAATCCAGGGTTTCTTCCAAACCCTAACCTCATAATATCCATCAAACCCTAATAACCAAATTGTCTAGGATTTCCTTCAAACCCTAGCCTTCTTTTAGGTCTCCTTCATATTCTCTTACTTCCATCAATGGTGTCTTCATAGGGGTGATCTTCAATGACTTTTCTTCAGCCCAACTCTAATACCATGTTAATTTTCTTATGGCTATATTGTTCTTTGCTTTAGATAATTGCATTTCATTATTTACACATTAAATTCACCCCAAAACATTATAACATTATTTAGAAACATATGCAATTATATAGAAAGAACAATATCATCATCAATGTAGCAGAACATAAAGGAACAAAAAAAGAAAATAATTCATACATAGAGACCAGGATTGGTCAGAGACCGAGAAAAAACCCCACAAGGGGGAAAACCCTTTCAAATTCTTCTTTTTATTAAATTGTCATTGAATGTTTCGGAAAAGAGAGAGTACAATGATCCATATCTTCAACCACAAAAATATCTAGCAAAATCAACTAAAAAATATCCAAGAGATGAACCTAACAATGCTAATAATCAAAAGCCTCATTCATAATCTTGCAGTCAACTGTCAATATTTGCGGTCAACTGTTGAATTTTGCCTTCAATTGATGAAATCAAACCCTAGGTTCCCACCACCCAGAGAGAGATGTGTGTGTGGTTGAAACCCTCCAACCACACTCATAAGCATGTGTGCCTATGGTTTCAACTGAAAATTCCTTGTGGAAACCCTGTAGTTGCAATTCAAAACCCTAGATCACACATGTGAGCTTCGAACATTACAATTTCAGACCTGTACGAACCAATCAACGTGAACCACTTCAGACTTGTGCGAGCCAAATCAATGATAGAAGAATAATTGATTATCCCCAAATGAGGGTCGCTTGACTTGTATTTATAACCATCCAAGGGTGTCCAGATTCTTCTTTGGGCTGACCTTTCCTTTTTGTGCACATGTGGGTTTTAATAATAAAAATATATTTTCCACCAAATTAGATTCTTCAAAGGATTAGGAGGGGTGTTTCTTGATGAGAAACTCTATCCATAGGAGGGAATTTGTCCCTAGTCTTCCAAAAATTAACATGTCCACCTCTGCGTTTGAAATCTCCTTAAGGGGAATCATCATATATGCATCATGAAAATTGGTTGTTTCATCTTGACACCTTACATGCTTTAATTGTAACTAAGTTCACATATTGACTAAAACAATTGACCATGGGTGGAGTTAGTAATATTAGAAAGTCTTATCCATGAGTATGAAGATCTTATATGGCTTTCTATCTTCAAAATCCTTGGTATATTCAAAGGCTAGTAGATATTGTTTTGAAGATTGAACTTTTGGATAAAGATAATTATTCATACACCATGTAAAAGTATCCACCAACTCTTGTATTATGGCCTCTTTACAAATCTAAACATTGAAGTCTCGCCCTTACTTTTACAGGATTTTGTGTTTTTCTTTGTATACCAATGCCCAACACAAGGATTTTATTGAGGTATGGTATTTTCCTAAAACTAAAAATAGCATTCTTCACACATACAATAGGAAGGTTTCCCAACTAGTCCAAAGACTACTACAATAAAATGTCTCCATTGACACATCATGTCCCCCCACCCCTTGGTAGTTCAGTCTCACAATCCAAAATTGAAAGGGGCTTTAGTAACACTTGATTCTACACTCCAAATCAAACCATTTGTTCCACATGTGTCTGTCAGAATGCTACTCTTGGTCAAGGTAAATTTCATGGGTTTTTTGAGTGCTAGAGGTTTTCCTTTTCATCGTATGCTTCTTCCTTCTCTTGGCCCAATAATACAAGGCTAACAGGGTCTTCGTAACTCCAAAATATTTTGGACCCTGATAAACTTCAAAAAAATGCACCAACAACCAAACGGAATTTATGAAAGGATTTCATTAGAAAATTTCATTTGATACTTCATACCAAATGGTGCGAACTTGTCATTTTCAAAAGTTATATGATATTGATCAACATGCACAAGAGGCAACATTCCATTAACTTTCTAACTACCTGCCTTAATTCCTCCTACAACCACCTGGTACTTTATCCCCAAGGTGATTTGATCTATAGTGATTCTAGAATAGGCTTCGGGTTTCAACAAGGTCGTGAGTGTCTCAAGAAATACATAAGGTCAATTGGAATATATTCATTTAGTAAATATGGCTCCAGATTTTCTGCACAAGAAATGATCAAGATAAAGCCTTCGGTAATATTCCCACCGTTCATGAGTTCTACTATGAATAGTAGCTGAGAAAACAATTCTAATGTACTTCCAAATCTTAGCTTAAGACCATATTTGAGTAAATTCTATATTATAAAATGCTCCAAACTAACAAAAGGAATGAATTAATGCCCAGAAATAGAGACGATATTTGGTGAAGCAAAGGCAACCAATGACATGGATAGCTTGACCATGGGTATGTTAGGGTCAAACGCTTTTGGGACATGGACATTGTAATGGAGGGATGAAAAGAAATCCGTGATTGGATTCATGAGATCCAAAGCCAAAATATTTGTTGATCCTCAATTCTTCTACAACCCGATTTGTCTCTTGATTCTTCTTATCATAGGGTGAGCCTTTCCCAGTAACTTGCAATGGATGGCACTATGAATTATTATGTAACTGTTAGTGTGATCAGACTTCGTTAATTGAGTTGCGCTAAGAACGTCCTAACTAAGGCCATTTCTTGCATTGGGATAATTTCTTTCAACATAAGACAAACTGTGTTGCTCCATATTTATTATCTCCCTCAAGTTTCTCAGCTCGAACATATTTATCAAAAGAAGAATAAACATCTTTACGGCCTCTAACATCGAGCTATAGATCATAAAAGGCTCCTTCTGGGTGAATTTGTAATTCACATTAGTGCATTTAATGTAACTCATAAGTTGGCCTTTGACCCTTCCAACTAAAATTTCGCTCATTTCAGACTCTAACTTCTCACACAATATTCTATTCTTTTGTTGCACATCATGCTACACAAAAATATCACTTGTACCCCAGCCAATATCACTTGTAACCCAGCCAAAAGACCTCGTAATGTCTTTTGTGGATACATTGTAATTGTTGTGTTGAATATTATAGAACAAGATGTGTCGGGCAAGCCAGAGGCACTGCCTTTCTAAAGTATGGAATGTGATAAAGCATTTGCAACAATGAATTCAAATAGCACGTTGATCCTTGATTTGTGAGGCCAACAAAACCAATCTCTTTCTCAGAACCACGTCTCGAGAAATCTGTGAGCCTTTCCATGCTAAATACCACAGTTAATGTGTCATTCGGTAGAAAACCACTCGTAGGATTGCATATTTCACAAAAGGGAATGAATAAAAAAAACCATTGTGCATATCCTGCATAAAAAATTATTTGCAAAATTCGCCTAAAAGTGACCTATTATTTATTATGGTCATTTAGTTCAAAAGAAAATTAAATGAAGACTAGCCATTCATATGGAAATTGAGGATCATTTTCAACTTGTAAATAGACAAATAAAACACATTTTGATTCTCTTGGAATAAGTATGCCTCCCGACTTGTAACCTTTGACTTCAAATGATTCTCTTGGAATAAGTATGCCTCCCGACTTGTAACCTTTGACTTCAAATAACTCTGGTTGTTCACCCACTTCAGTTAACATTGAGAATACACATATAGTCAAGTAATTATTGGAAATTGGAAAATCATCCATCTCTCTGTTCCCAATATATTCTTTCCTTCTTGAATAATATCTTGAAATGCCTTCAATTTCTTGATAATTGGCATGCTTTCCGTACAGTTTGAAGGATCCTATGAGAAATCACCAAAGAGAGGCACATATTGACTAGGCCAATGGATTTGCAGCAAGTCTATGTAATATGTGCCCAGAGATATTTTATGTTAGTAGCCTCAACGCATAGTATCTATGCACTCACACACAAGTAACCAAATTGTATTGAAATAACCACACATCTTTGCTGCCAAGATTACTATCTCATGAGGTTGATATTTGAGCCATGTTCTTATAAACAAATCTGTCTTCCCTTGGGTTGCCTTACTCATTTGAACAGGATACTGTATGACACTCCCAAAACTCTCTTTACTGCATAATCTTGTCCATAACATTCGGTGAGGAGAGAATTACTTGTAATATACTAATGATGGATCAAAACCTTCACAACACTAGTTGTGTTTAAAGGGAATTCACTTGTAAGTGATTTGAGGCATTTCATTAGGATACAATAATAATTTGATTCTATGAACATGTAGCCCATCCTTTTCTGTATCAATAATAGTAGCATTGGGAGTATGATCATTGGCTTATCATAAACTAGGGTAGAATAGTATACAATATAATTTTCATCGTAGTAACAAAACCTTTCCAAAACCTCCTTATCCATACCACAATTTACTTAGAAAGGAAATTATGAGCTTGATCCATACTACATTTGGCTCTATTTGGTACAACCTCTTGCTGAACAATCTGCAATATAGACCAATAGAGTTTCCTTAGTTAAATCAAAGTTTGAACAAGCACATTTTCAAAGAACATATGATTGTCATTGTAGTAGAATTTCTACAATGCAGAGTGGTCGTGGTAAAGTAATTGCCTAAGCGAGTCATGAAAAAGAGTCATTCTAGATAATGTATATGGGATAATTAATGCATTTTAAAAAAGTGAGCCAAGATAGTCCACAAAACATACATGAATTCCTATTAAAGCAATGAAAAGTTAGGGGGGACCGAAATTTAGGTGTATAGGCTAAAAAATTTGGATTGTTGTAGTGACTATGAAAATTTGCAAACTGTTGGTAGAATCCAGTGTGTCTGTCTTCACCCTTTTCAAAAGATTGAGTCTTTATTAATGATGCAAGGAAGTATTGAACTAGCTATTGTGGCTACCACTTTGAGTTACTTGACCATTTACAAATGTGTCATCCATCTGTCTCCTTAGCTAGGTCCTATTAGTCTTTACATGCTAAAATAAGAGCTCACACATGTAAGTATTTGATGATGATACAGAGAACATGACAAAGGGTATATTGTGTTCATAAATTTAAAGTGAGCTTCAGGTGTTGCTTTGTTTCTAGTGAGTATCCATAGCCCCAGTGGAATCACTCAAGAAATCACAAGCATTGCTTTGCTACCAACATGCTTCTTCTCACTGCACAAGAAGCCTTTCGTATGCCTTTACCATTTATTTGATTTCCTCATTTCCATGCATTTCACATTATTTATTAGGATGTTCATTACACCAAGGCAGACAATGGATCTTGACTTATTTTATGAGTAAGAGAAGTTTTTTCTTGTTTTGTAGAAACTAAAAGATTTTCTAACTTAAGTTTTCCCTCATACCATGGTTCCACATCATATCTCCAACTAACATGTGGACTATGAAAACACACAATGAAATATTTAGGACCATACCGGAAAAAAGGTTCAAGTGACAAATATAGGTCATATAAACTGATTAGGTTTCCCCACAAGTACATACTCATATTTTTCTAAATAAGAAAGAAGAATCATGTAAAGGATATCAGGGACGAGATTTCAATACTAGGGTCTACAAGAGGGTAACCCTTGGAGTTACTATCACAACCACACACCACCATTGGTTGATATTTCAACATTATGGAGAAGTGGGTAAAGAAGCTCTTCTAGGGTTTTATTATGCCTCAATTTGAAAAAGATAATGCAAGGAACAAGGTTGCAATGGAAGAGTAAATGTGAAATGCAATGTAATGCAACGAAGAGAAGGACAACGTAGGAAAACTGAATTGAATGAAAAATAAAAGAACAAATGCAATGCAATGTAAGTAATGCAAGAAGATGATGTTGAATCCAAAATAAATGCACAGTGTCATGAAGTGAACAAAAATCGTTTGTAATAAAAAGAGAAATCAATGTCGGAAAGCTAGCAAGAAAATACAATAAAAAAAATGCAAGGCATGAAACTAGCTACGAAAGGAAAATATATGCATAACTATTCTAACAAGCAAACCCTAACTACTCTAAACCTAAACCATAATTTAACCAAAAAGGAGATCGAGTCATGTGAATTCAAACTACCCGAATGTAGCCACCGTAGTTATTCTTGACCTACAAATACAAATATGTCAACGATTAGATCCAGTATGAAGTATTGCGCAAAAACAAAGATACTTACCTTTAAAACGTGCACAAGAGCAAGAAGCCCCTGCCTACTGGCATGAAAATGTGCCAAAGAATTTTTTTTCTAACCAAATTGCAACTCTATCTTGATAGACAAAATTATAAACATAAAAACCTTGAAAACCTCTCACAAATGTGCAATAATTTACATTTTCATTTTCATTCATACCAAGCACAAGAGAAATCAAAGGTTGCTTGCTTGCAGAAGAGTTTTCTTGAAATAATTTTTCTATCCAATCAACAATTATGTCATGTTATTCAAAATGAACAACTTGAAAACGCTGAAAATATTTCAAAGATGGGCATTCATCTAGTGTAATTGTGATATGAGAAGAATCTAGTGAGGAAACCCTAATTTGATCTTATTCAGGGATATTTTCAAGAACATGATGACCTAGCATAACCATCAGCAAGAACTAAAGTGCCTTACCATCATGAAAAGCCTCTAAACCTTCGAATGGTGGATATGTTATTACTCAGGGAAAACCTTGATTGTAGGGAAACACCTTAAGGTAACTTCAGAACCCCTTTTAGGTTGAAGATGGCCCTTCAACCCAGAGAGGGATCTCTTCGTAAAAACTCGACCACCCTATGGTCATTGTAGTAGAAGGTTTTGTGCAATTGAGTTCAAGTGGCCAGATTTAGTTCTAGGGATAAATTGGTTGGGTGATCTTCAAAACCATTGGGCATGGAGTCTAGTTATTAAACAAATGAGATCATAACTCCAATGAGAAGGTTGTACAAAGCATGAAAGGCACAAGTCCTTTGATTATTTGGGAGATTTGGAAGAAAGATGATTGAAGGAAAACAAAGTTTATGGATGACTAGAATAACAAATATTAATGACTGATAATTTAAGAGAGGAGCATCAATGAAATCCAATCTCGTAAACTAACATTCTCATATATTGAAGAAAACAATTATATAACTGAGAAATACTAACAGGGAGAAGTAACACATGAATTTCTTGCTAACTTACCATTAAACATTGTGAATACATTCAAGATTTGCTCAAATATATTTGGATTACAAGTGTTTTTCCAATAAAATCCAACCTCGTTTCAATATTCTGAAATTGTTTATATAGTGATTACATAACAGTTTAAAAAATAATAGTCATCACATAATTACAGAAACTGAGATATTTTAAATATATTTCAAGTTCATGTATGCAAAGATAAACATACAAATATTAAGTCTTTCCTAAAATAACTATAGGAAATATGCTTGTATTTAGGCAAAAAGAAATATCTGATCAACTATCTCCCTTGAAAATAGAACAGGTCCCTAAACTGTAGTTTAACATCTCTACTAGCATAATAAATCCCTCTACAACAATCCATCAAAACTTCTCTTTCGTTCTTCTTCAATTATGCTTGAAAATATTTATCCTTCAAATCTGGAAATTGGTTCATTAATGTTGATCTTCTACCTTGGAATCTGGAGTGGTTGAAGTTGTTTTCACAAAAACTTGTTAACTGTCCATACAAACTACCAAACCCTCTTTTCCTATGATTCAATAGTTTCTTAATCATACACCTTCAACTCTTTGTATGGTCTTATCGAAGAAGTTTCCACCTTATTGCTTAATCGATACTCACAGCCCCTTGCACTTTGCTCCTTTGGAATTTGTTTTTTTATATGACCAAGCCAGTGACTATCAACTTAATGCCATATCGAATCCCCTTTATAATGTAACTTAACGCGAAGTTCCAAATTTGTCCTGGCTCCTTTTGCTTTAACCCTTCCCACATTTCTCACCATATGACTGAAGGTTGTACCTACCGCTTAGCCTTGAGGTGCTAGGGCATTTTGTTCACTATCGGGGGCTATTTTTTCGTTGTTAAGTGCTTAGTGCCCGAGGTTCTTTAAACTCCTCTCTACCATGTGCCAGCCTCAATATCACATCCCCCTTATCGAAACTTTTTCAAGTGTCAATTGTTATAAAGTGTCAACATACTCAACCTTTGATATCTGATCTCTAATATGATGTCATCTCTCCACGTGGAACCTCATGAGTGGTGATATGTGTCACCCAGATTGTTCCCCTTAGGCCCCCTCAAAACACCAAAACTTCCTGCCACGTATCCTTTTGTACCGCCACATCATACTGACGCTAGATGTCACTGTAGCTTATCAGGACCAATCATATGCCACCATGTGTCCTGCTAGAGGAGAGACAAAAGGGCCCATCCACCTTTGGTTCTACGATGAAATCATTTGTTAACCTTTATCAGTGTTCCCCAATGGTTTTAACACTATCGACACATTTGCATATCACAACTTTTTAAAGCTTGTCACCTTAAGAAGGTTTGATTCTCTGATTAGCCCATGTGTCGATCGCCAATATGATCTAGACCCCTGATGTGCCAATCGTCGATATGTTTTTGACCTCCAATGTGTTGATCGTTGATATGCTTTGGACCTCCAATATGCAATCGTCGATATGTCTTTCCTTCATAAGGCTTCAATCCTTGAAACTTTAGCAGACCATATAGTTTGATCCAGGAGTCCATTTTTGGACTTCCACATGCCGTTGGAAAGTTTGTTAGAGAATTTTCCAATGGAGAGGGTTCAATGTAGGCTTTGATTACTTCTGCTGCTTAGAAGATGACTGAAAACTTCTCTGCTTATTTACTTAGATTTCCAAAAAATGTTGACAACCTTGCTATTAAGAAATTTTCCTTGTTTATTACAATTTTAAATAATGACACTACAATTGTCAGCATTTTCCAAAAAAAATTTACAAATGCGAAATTTTTATTGTGATAACAGTTGGCTCCATGGGGATGTTGTCGATCAATGATGGAAGCAAGAGCCCCCGATAGACCAGTTGCCTCATCCATTACAAAATTTGGCTAAAAGTAAAATTGACTGAGAAATAGAACTTCATCTTTTTAAGAGATGAGTTTACAGACTCTTAAATTGAAAGTAGAAAATACAACTGTTTTTAAAAAACTTCTTATTTTTCTGATGAATTTCGGCAAAACCTTAGGGCCTTCATTTCAGGCTTCAAGTCTTTTATAAAATTCATCCACACTTGCAAGGTACTTTTCAAAATATATGGATATCTACAATGAAACCTGAAAATCATCATGTGTTTAAGAAATATAATGCTTCAGGAAACGTCCATTGACTGGACCTCTTGGAAAGATTCTCTATGTGGACCTCTTGGAAAGATTCTCTATGTGGACCTTCTAAGATGAAACTGTTTTTTCCCCCTAAAAGTTGCAATTGTGTATGGCCCTTTCCAAATGTTCTCAAACTTCCTGATTTTACCTTTATCCTCAATGCAGGCATCTCAATTTAGAACCAGGTCTTGGCATTTGAAGTCATCCTCCTTGGTTTTTCTGTCAAAAACCTTTTTGATTTGATCTTGTATTTCATAATATTTTTCATACACCCTTTCTCTGGTTTCTTGCACTTCAATAAGCTTATTTTTCCTTCTTTGTAGCTGATTTGGTTCTTCTTCCAACTCTTGAAAATATTTCATAACAGGCATTCCAATTGAAATAGGAAACAATGTGTCAACACCATATACCAACTGGAAAGGAGAAGTATTGATTGACCTTTTAGTGCTAACTCTGTCTGCCCATAAGGAAAATTTAAGCTTTGTGTGCCAAGCCCTTTTGTTATCTTCTAACAACTTTTTAATAATTCTGACTAAACTCTTATTAGATGATTCTGCAATTCCATTACCTTGAGGATAATAGGTAATGGAATGGCTGAGTATGATATGGTAGTATTCACATAATTTTACTAACTTCTTAGACTTGAAACACTCTGCATTATCAGTAATTATCCTCTTTGGGCAACCAAACCTATAAATAATATTTTCTAAGGATTGAATAACCACAAGATCAGTAGCTTGCCTATCTGGAAGTGCTTCAGTCCATTTTGTAAAGTAATTTGTCCCTGTCAAGATCCATCGATGTTGTGCTGATGATGCCAAATAAATTTCACCTATAAATTCAAGGCCCCATTGTTGGAAAGGTGCCACTATAGAGATAGGTTTCAAAGGTAAAGACATTAGTTTTGACTTACCCTCAAATAACTGACATTTGTAACAATCTGCTACTTATTTTCTAACATTAGAAAATAAAGTAGGTCAGTGAAAACCAACTCTCAATATTTTATATGTTGTGGCCTTCTAGTAATGATACCCCCCACATGCTCCTTCATGAAACTATTTACTCATTTTCTTAGCTTCGTATTCTAGCAAATAGTTCCACAAAATACCATGAGGATCTTTCCAATATAGATAACTATTCAAAAAACAATACTTAATAGATTTCATTCTAAAAAATCTAGCTTGTGTCTTATCTATTCCTAGTGGCACTTGTAAATTTTTCAAATTGTAAACAACATCAACATACCATGGACATTGTTTAAAACAATCTTCAGCTTCAACTATTGATTCTTCATCTGGCAAATCGATAATTCAAAATCAGAATTTATACCAACAACATCAAGATTTGACTCAGTCATTAGTCTCTATAGACCTTGTCCTTTAATCAACTTGGTAGGTTTGATTTCCATGTCATACTCCAACATTTTAGCAATTCATATCCCTCTTCTACCATCATTGTCTTGGTTGTACTAAAATACTCTTTATTGAAGCATCTGGTACATACACAATCACATGAGAATGTAAAATAAACACTCTAAAACCTTTTAGTGCTTTGATCAATGCATATGCCTATTTATCTAGAATATTGTACTTTAGTTTAACATCCCTCAATTCCAGCTAAAAAAGGAGATGGGTTGTTCTTGTCCTGCGTCATTCTTCTGAAGCAACACGAGAGATAGTGTGTTCGGAAGCAAAAGAAAAAATCCTGAAATCTTTTGAAAATTATGAACTAATGAGTAAAGGCGCTTGGCATAAGGCTCTCTTGATATCATTAAAATAATTATTTGCATGTTCAATTCACTTAATTTCGCTCCCTTTCTTAAGCAGTCATGTTATTACTTTTAAGATTTCTGCAAAATTCAAAATAAAATGTCGTAGAAAGTTTGTTTTACCTAAGAAATATTACACTTCCTTTTTACTTCTTGGTTGTTCCATCTTTTGGATTGTTGTCACTTTGTTGAGGTCTATCTTGATGTCATCCTTTGATAATATATGTCCCAAAAACTTGCCCTCTCTCATGGAAAAATGGGATTTCTTCGGATTAAGAGAAATTTTGAATTTCCTACACTTACTAAAAATTGTTCTAAGATGTTTCAGATGGGCAGATTTGGAATTTGAGAAAATAGTAATATCATCTAGATAAATCACCACAAACTTATATCTTTTGTCAACAAAGGTGATGTCCATTGCAAGCTGCAAAGTGGCTCCTGCATTCATGAGTCTGAATGGAATCTTAGAATACAGGAACGTGCCCCATGGTGTGGTGAAGGCAGTCTTCTCTTGATCTTTTGGGTCGACCAAGATCTGATTGTATCCTGAAAACCCATCGAGCAGGGAAATCCTTTATGAACCAACCAACTTTAGGAGAATGTGATCCATTTTCGGGAAAGGATAATTATCCTTCATTGAGACTTTATTAAAAATTTTGAAATCCACACATAGGCAAATTTGCCCGCTTTTCTTTCCTATTGGCACCAAGTGCGCTACCCAATTAAAAAATCTGAGTGGAATGATAATTTTTGCAGCCAGCAGACTCTTTAATTATTTCTCAAACAGTGGTAGTGATTTCATATTGATCCTTCTTAACTTTTGTTTGAACAGTTTCTCATTTTCCTTAAGTGGTATAGTATGTTGGATAATGGACTAATCATAAATCTTCAAATTTTCGTACCTCCAAGTGAACATATCAATGAATTCCTTCAATAATTTTACATACTGTGTTTTATACTCTTTCTTCAAAGTGCTGGAAAATTTGACTACTTTTGGGTCACTTTCGGTTCCCAAATTGTAATCCTCCATCTCCCCCTTAATTGGAAGAATTCTTGGCTTCACTGCTACATCATTAGAATCAAATAATCTTTCTAAAGGTACTAAGCCTCTAGGAATCAAATTATTACTAAGTTGAATAATTTCCTTTCGTACTACAACATTCAAATAGATTGTTGTTTTAGAATTTTCATCTGCAATTTCATCTTCATGCCTTTCTATCGGGGTGTTGAGGAATTCATCTTTTCTCTCCAGAAATATTCCAATCTGCTAATCGTCTTCAAAAACCTACCAATGTTTTGTATTATTTGGAATTGAAGGTCGATGTCTAACATTTATCTCATATTTTTCATTTGAATACAATGGAGCTCTAAATGTACTAGCAACCTTTTCTAGAGCATTTGCAATTCCATTCTTCTCTCTTGCTATCAATGAAATTTCATGTTCAACAAAGAAGTTAGAAAACAAACCCCAAATTTCATTTTTATAAGCTCTCATTCTCGGACACCTAGTTTGATAGACAGATTTAACTTCATTCACAACCAACTTCGAATCTCCAAAAATGTGAACTTTCTATTCCTTTTGCTCTCATAATATACTTAAACCAATAACGAGAGCTTCATACTCTGCTATGTTATTTGTATAATCCAACAACAGTTTAAAAGAATGAAATTAACTTATACAATCTCGTGGGAAAATCCACACTCCTGCTCCCGAACCCTTCTCACATGTGGATCCATCAAAGTATAATTTCCAAACCTCCCCTAAATAAATCTGAACATGCTCTTGTTGAATATTAGTTTCATTTGCTGCTAATGTTTCTCCCTCAAAACAGTAGTCGTTTAAAAATATTTGTGACCCCAACTCCGTGTCTACTGCATATATTGGATGATTATCCAGCTGCATTTTGTCCCTCGCCATATAGGCCATTTGAACTTCTCGGTATAGCCTTTTCATTTCACCAAACAATGGTATAAAAGCACAAGTCATGTCCATCTGTAAATTTCCTCCCAATCTTGTTGCCCAAGATCGGGATAACAACATGACAAATCTGGCAAGAATGTCTGCTACTACTATATCCATCAAAACACTTTTAGTGGGAATCTGACCTAAGGTGACAACTAAATCCTTAACTAGCCCTAAGCATTTTACTTTTATAGAATCAAAGGAGAACAAATCTTTATAGGGTCTACTAATTTAAAGTCTTAGATGGTCCATGACAGATTTGCGCATGAGATTATGTGAGGCTCTAGAGTCTAACATTGTGTTATGAAGAATCATATCATGTACATTTAGGCTTACATAAAATGGGGGAACGTAATCGTTTTCACTTGTGATGTTTGGACCAAATACAAATTCGGGAGCATCATCATCTAGGTTCAAAGAATCTTGTGAAATTATGTTGACTTGATCAATCTCTGATTTTTTAATCATAGTAGAAATTAGTTTTTATATTTCTCATTTCTTAAAAGTTCAGTAAAAGAAATGGACACTTTCAACTTACTGATTTCAGACTCAAGATTAAAAACTGACTGTAATTTTTCTGCATCTTTGGTCTCCTTTCATGGCTCTTTCGGATTTTCCTTCTTTGGCTCCTCTGGCCTCTTCAATATCTATTTTCTGGGTTCATCTTGTTGTTTAGATGTTTTATTTTGTGGCAGAGATTTGATAGGGACATTCCAAATTCTGGGGTTATATTGTCTTTGAAAATATTCCACTGCATTATTGTACCCCTGCTGATAAACAACTAAATCACAAAGATGAATGTTGTCTTTTTCTTCCGAGCATCTAACAGAAAGGTCATGTTCTTCTTTGGTGGAAAAAACTTGGGTCTCCTCATCATCAAAGCACACAATATGATGGTCTTCTTCTTCATTAGTATCCCCATCTAAAAATGATTCTGGAAAAGGAGGTCGATTTTGAGTAGCTTGGGGCCTCCTGAAATTCAGATTTCTCACTTGATATTGATTCTCACCTGATGAAAATGGCTCTTCTTTGAAACCTACTCTTCTTTCAACCTTCATTTTGCCTTCTTTGCCAATAAATTGGCCTCCACTCCAATTGCATTACTTTGCATTTGCTCCAAAGTAGTAGGGTTGTAGAAATTTTGAATAATATGACACTTATTCACAGAGATTATCCTAATTATACACTATTTGCGGAATCATGCATAATACATAACCTCCTCTACGTTGAACATCAATTTGCAATATTAAAGAAACAATTGCATGTGCACATTGAAGCATCAATCACACATATCAACACAGTATGTACCAGGGAAAGCATACAGTTGAAAACCCCCAGCTATCTATATATTATATTGATTGAGAACATGTAACAATACATAGTACAATACTCCTCGCAAGTACTCAGTACTATCTCCACCTGTTACACACAAACTAGCTCAGATCTGAATCAATCACTGGCTCAAATCTCCTACGCTGCTTGCCTGCCTCCACTGCGCAATCCTGCAAGAGAATAGATGAGAATGGCTAATCCAAACTCGTATTTCCCTTGTCTATACCACGCAATCCTCATTGGCAATACTCAATCCATTGATTGTGCAAATCACATGCACAACTATAGTCATAACTGACAACTGTCTTGCCCTTTCACTCACCTCTAACACTTGTCTCCACTGAACTGTCCATGCACTGAGTTAACTGATGTATTCTTCAGTTGCTTTATGAGTTAATAATTAGTGAATTAATTAATAACTAATTCAAATCACTCAACATTAGTCTATTTGCCAATTAGACTAACTACAACTAGTTCAACTAAGTTAAACTGAACACAACTCCATCAACTCCTGATCCAACTCCACAGAACTCAATCACTGAATTCCTAACTGAAGTCCTCCATGCAATAGCTCAAGTAACCCATAAGAAACACATATTTCCTTCTGGCAGCTACACGTGCCACATCCGTAGCTCGAACTGAAGTGCTCCAAGAGAATAAGATAATGTTTATAGTCCAAATATTATTAAGAGCTAATAATATTCGACTGTTCTATTTTTAGCCTGGCAGTCTAAAAATAAACTCCGCCCATATGTCTAAAAATAGAGGTCCATCTATTTTTACCAACATGACCAATCATCCACAAATAGCATCCTGCAACTCATAGACCATGATCCATATGTCTAAAAATAGACATAGTCTAAAAATAGACTTTCCACCAAAAATAGTCTGCGGGACCACTTAGTGATGGCGACTTCTTTTCAACTAAGATCCATCATCTTGTTGCATTTTCAACAGCTCTTAGAGCCCTAAACCAAGTTTTGACTTCCACAGTTACACTCTGAACAAATATCCTCATTCTTATATCATCAGCATCTATCTCATATATTTCAAAGTAGTCAGTCATTTTTTTGGTATGTTGTTGAGCTGTGTAGGTGCCAGTACCATCGAATGGAGTGATTTTACTTTGATAGTCTTGAGGCATGGCACCTAAATTGGCTGGTAGATTCATGGGGGTATACATGTTTGCCATGGCTGTAGGTAATGATGGAACAACAGGTGGGGTATGGATAACAATGGGAATTTGGGTTGTAGATGGAGGGGTAGAAGGAGGGGTTTGTGGTGGGGTAGTTTGGGGTTGAGATATAGGAGGAAATGGTGAGGAACTTGTAGAAGAAGTAGTGATTGTAGAGGGATCAGGTGTTCCTTCAGAAGTAAGCTCAGATTGTATTGAACTTTGTAAATATCTGTCTATTGAGAAACTAACAGCTTCAAACTGTAATTCTTCAATAAACAATGGGTCTGGAACCAAGTCAATCAATTCAGAGTTAGAAGATGTTCTAAATAAAGAGGTCTCAAAATGCTCATCAAAGGGTTCATACTTGATATAAATTCACCTAACAGGGTAGGATCTTGATCTGTAGATGGGCCAAGAAATAACAGTACTTTCTTGACTTTCCTGTCTCCTAAGAATTATGAGGATGAAATTGGGGTTCTCAAACATAGGTGGTGGATTTGGATCAAGATTTGACCTAGTGTAACGAATCCTTTCTGAAGCCATATTTCTTGGTTTTGATTTTCTGAATTAATATCAAAAACAACTTATGTGATTTCTTTAAGATGTTTCAGATTTGAATTAAAATCTTCCTAAAGATTTGTTTGACTGAGGAACTGGTTCATGTTCAGTTCATAAACTATATCGAATATATACTAAAGCAACATTCATCTACTTATGCACTTGCAAAGCAAGAGCAGTTCGAAGGCTACCTGGCTAACTTCAGGCTCCATTTGTAGTTTATAAAGTAAACAACAATAACAACAAATTTTCGTTCCCCAGTGGAGTCGCCACTATGTTATCACTCACATTTTCTTAGAAGTTGTAAGAAGAGGGAAGGGGTCCGAGGTAACCACAAACCAACTTTTGGGAACAGAATCTAGCCAATCTATACCTAGAGAGGGATCTCTCTTTAAGATTTAGCTTTATTTTATAAGGTTTTAGGCTAGTTATTAGAGCTTTGGGATTTTGATTGAGTTTGTTGGTGAAATTCAATAGCGGAGGGGTATCACTGAGTACTTCAGGCCATTGGGATAATGGGGTCAAAGGAAGATGGCTCAACTGGATTTGGTTTCTTTGCAAAGGATGGCTTCACAGGGCAATATAGCTAAACAGGGAACAAATGATGACTTGAAAGATGATATGGGCTCAAAAGTGAAGAAGGGCAATTAATAATCCTTCCACTTGTTTTGAGATAAGAGAACTTGATTGATCACCAATAAAGAGAAATTAAGAATTCTTTACTAAATAATCAAAATGAGTAAACTAGGAAACAAGAGCAATTGAGAATTCACTACTTATCATAGTTTAGAGGAAAACATTGAGAATAAAAATGATTGAAAACAGATTGCACTAAAGCACTTTCTGAATTAAGTTTTTTCGTTTTAATATTCAGATATGGAACATAATTGAAATATTTAAACAGGAAAATAATAACACACGAGTTATAAGATACTTATTTGTCCGATGTGTTGCACTTGAATCCTGTGAAAAGTCCTTTGTATCAATTCTACATCCAGCCAGCCATGCAAGATTTGATCCAACATCACTTTATTCCAAAATAATCAGTTTTACAACAATGTCTAAGAATCCACCCTCAATACTCTGAAAGAGGGAGTATTTATACAAAAACTTTACAATAAAATATATTATAACAAAGTGAGATATATTCTTGGATGAATAACTATATGTTACATAAAAATAGAGACATATGGTCTTGTAGATAGTAGATAAAGGAAAATTGATGGTTTGTTGTCCCTTTTCTTGGGAGTGTGCTAGAGTCAGGCCCTATGATTTGGCATCTTGTTGTCCTCTTCGTAAATTAGTGCTGGTTGTTCTACTTTTTACTTTCTCACTAATACACTTTGACCTGCTCTGATACTCTTTCCCTGTTTGATCTCTGTTTATCCTCTTTACCATCATTGGCTGTAGTAAATAACCAAATTTTACTTTTTACCAAGGATAAATTACAAAATTTCTAGCATTTCTTCCAACCATTTTTGTTGTGGTATTTTGGTTCTTTGAAGTTTCCTGAGGATTTCATTAGTCTTGGTGTACGTGAAAAAGGTAGGCTGAACTGGAAACAAATGCTTTAACTCATGTTCAACATAGAAGAGGTTTTCCAGATTGTCATAGAGAACTCTACCCATAGGCAATGCCTTTGGTGCCGATGTTTATGTAATATGAAAGTCTGACAGAGGTGATTAAGTTCTGATTGGGATAATTTAGTTGATTTCTCAAGTAAATCCTCAATAGAAATGGGAGTGAGAGCCTGACTGGGATGAAATTGCAACATCTCATTGATTGACTCAACAGTTATTGGGAAGAGGACTGTTTGGCTGGGAGACATAATTGCTCTACGGTTAAGGTCATAATTGGCATGGCATTGATGAATTATATTAGGGAAAACATGGATTGAGGGGAGAAAGTATATGGGAAGATTGGATTCGCATAGCCCTAGGACATCAAAGCCATTCAGGTGGTTATCTCTACTTTGGAAAAAGACTTTGAGGTGATTTTTATCAGAGGAAAGGTCTTTTATTTGGAAGTCCTTATCTACCAAAGGCAGATGGTCTAAATCTCGATGAGGGGCATTCATAGGTGCAACATTCAAAGCCACTGGGGTTTCCATTTCCGGTTCTTGTGGATTCAGAAGGAAACTATAGTTTTATTTCTGAAATGAGGAACATAGAGGCTATGGGGGACTTAAATGACAAAAATAATGAATGAATTATTATAAATTGGTCAATTTTCATCAATTTTTAGTGGAAAACCATTATTTACAGGGTTTTTGTTGGGAATTTGATAAATATATGTTTTTGGGGGATGAACAGTAAAATACAGGTACTAGTTGTGGCTAAAGGGCTTTGAGCTACGTCGACTGCGAGTGTTTGAGCAGGTTGGTGGCTGAAAACTTTGAACTAATTGACCTCGACGTTCTTTTGCATGGGCGCACAAGTTTACCGAATAAAACATTGAAAATGATTTTGTTTTTGTTTTATTGCCAAAAGTCAAAATATTAGCGGGTTTTTGGTTTTGGACGGGTGACGTTAATGACAGACGACATGACGTTTTGTCGTATTGTGAGGAGGCGGTAAACAGTTTCATATCACACCGCTTTTGGGGAAGGGCGGTAATGGGCCTTGAGCCAGGGATTCCGTAGATCTTTTTACTCATGGCGGAGGCACTATGCAAAAACCGCTTTGTGATCGCGTGCTACTGGGAGGTCACAAAGGGTCATGTGATATTCATAATGGTTTTTAGATCTTGAGGACCTGATTGGACGGTTGACGGAAGGTGTGATATGATGGGGTTTAACAAAGGCGGACCTGATATAATTAAGGGTTAATTTAACCATATCGGGAGTGGTGGGATAGGTTGGGGAGGTTATTAATTAGCCATAAGGGTTAATTAATCCCATATTGATGTGGCAGGGGGATTAAGAGCTGTTAATTAGTTACTGATTAACTAATTAATCTCGATTAAGGATGCTTTATCATTATAATTAACCATGGGTGGGACATATAGAAATTCAGGGTTTTTTATATTTAAATAATACGGGAGAGGGTAAACATTATCAGGGAATTATATAATATAAGTTAAAAGTTAATATGATAATGAAATGAAAAAACGTTAAGTGTAAAAACATTTGATGTGTGTATTTAACTTAGGCTTAAGTGAAAAAAGAGTTTTTATGAGAAATATTTGAAATTTGCCTAAGTAAAATAGGATTTTACTTAGGAAAAGACTTGTGAAAGTGAGTGAATGATTTATGAATGATTTTAAATACTTAGGCTTTATAAATTATTGGGCCAAGGGTCGGGTCCCTCTAAAAGTCAAAGAAATGCTCTGAGCCCCTCTAATTTAGTAAATACCTTAGTGATTTAGGGGAAATTAGTGAAAATTTTAGGGAAAATGAGTGGGGAGGTTAATTATTCTGACTTTGCTTTGCTTGAGATGTTTTCAATATAATGTATTTCTTGACCTTGTGATGAAAGTAAGAGATTAACACATTTAGAGTCATCATCCATCATATATGATTCTGCAACCAACGTCTACCTACCCTACCTACTTTTAACCTAACATTTTTTACTTCTTTATTTGGGTGCACTTAGACTGGAAAACCCTTATCAAATTTTTCTTTTCTTTTACAAGGCAAAGATTAAATTGTTGACCTCCACTTATTACATCCAAGGGCTTAGATTAAACTGTTGGCCTCCTTTTTCACTCTACCTATCTACTTATCTGCCAAGATTACACTGTTTGGTTAGATATTTATTCTATATTTTTACAACATGAAATTGAAATATGAACTAGCCAAGTTTAAACTGTTTGGCTATTCAAGAATTGTGGCATAAATGACAAGCTGCACACAATTGTTTATTACACAAAGTGAAAAAGTAGTGGCATTTAGACTTGCACACTTTCCTGGTCTTTCTTTTGTTGGGGTTCATTTTCTTTCATTTTTTTTGACCACTTTGATTCTTTTTACGCTTTGATTTTTCTTTTAGGGTATACCCTCTTTACATTTTTTTTTTTTTTTGAAAATATGGAAAAACTTTGCAAAAAGAAAAGGTATGAACATATTACATAGCTCATCAAGTCAATCATGACATATGACACTTATTAGTATAGGGGCCTAACACTGACTATGGTTATTACCGATAAGTGGGACTGAGGTCCTTGTAGTCGAAAGTTGGTCCAATGGCACAAAATAGTCAATTTGATTGATAGTAAGAATATTTACGTCATGAGGAAAACAAAGGACATGAAATACAAATGAGACAATTAAGGTCATGGAATAAAACCAACTAATACTATGGAGGATGTTATAATCCAAAGTGGCGTCGATGACTTCAACATCGACATAATTTGTTTTACCTCCTTGTTCAATGGAAATCTTGGGAACAACCCCCTTAGGTACAAAATTATGTCCATGAAATGCTTGAAGAGTGGTATTAGACTTAGTTAGTGATAGAAAACCAAGAACCTTCCAGCGTGATGCTGACATGACACAAGTGGAAGAGCCTTCATCCACCAAAGTGCAATGAAAATTCTTATGAAAGACACATAGAGTAATTTGAAAGGAAATTTGGTGGGAAATTCAAATGGCAGCCTTGTCAACATTAAAGGTGATAAGATTCGAATCCGAGGGGTCCACTTCATTGATTGTAGACAATAAGACTTTGTGTTGCTGAGGGAAAATTTTCAAAACCTCCAAGGAAAATCTGGCACGATGACGCTCAGATGTGCCCCTCCTTGATTAGTTGGGTTCTGTTGAGGCTCCTGAGTAGTTTGATTCTTTCCTTTTTCTTATTATTTTTACCAATAGGTTGTTGATTTTTCTTCGACGATGTGGACTTCACCAAAATAAGATCGGTGGAATGCTCAGAAGGATTTGTTTTTGTAGAGCTAAATGCACTTGTTGGCACAATCAATTTCCCAAACTGTGAAACAAGTTGGCTCACGGAATCAGAAACAAACCCAATCACACCATCAACGTGTGGGTCAGAAGCAGGTTTAGGTGGTTCAGTGGATGGGAGTGGATCATTTTGGAGTACTTCATAAAGCGTGTTTGACCAAGAATAAATCAATTCTAGTAGCTAGAAAACTAAGATGGCTTGTTCCTTGGTAACAACTCTAAACATAGAGAAATCTTTGGCAATTTGAGGGCGTAATGATTGAATGAATCATTTTCATAATATTTCATTATGAAGTTTGGTTCTAACCAACCTCTTGCGACACCACCACTCATGAATATGATTAGAAATCAAGGTGGCATCGTCTTGTTTAAAGTTAGAAAAAATGTTAGAATCGATGTCATACCTCGTAGGTAACTGGAAATGGGTCTAGAAAGTTTCGGCCAAGGATGAAAAATCATTGTAAAATGTGGTGTCCAATTCAATGTACCATTTGGAAACATCTCCAATTAATGTATGATGGAACAAGCATAATTTATTCGAATCATCTACTAAAGAGTTTGACAAACACCACAAATGGTAAGTGATAATATGGGTGGATGTATTCTCTATAATATTTCCTTAAAACTTTGGGATATCAGACGGTGACTTTACAAACATAGGTGACCACCAAGGTTCATGTCAGATAGGGTCTCTTGTCAACTTTGCTAGATCTAGTAAATCAAGTGAAAATAAAATTATATTATGTAGTTGAATAAATGGGTCATAGGCAGGAGAGCTACTAGACCAACCATGAGATCCTCCCATATAACGATTATGCTATAAAGGTGGTTGAATCTAGTAAGTATTCGTCCCAACATATAAATCATGTGGGCCAACATGATTGGTGAAAGGAGTTTCCCCCTAGTGTAAATTCCCCTAGAGAGCACAGGACCCTTGGGAGCATGATTAATAATAAGGTTTTACCCTAAAGGCATGGATGGACCATATTGTGAAGTAGCACCAACATAAGGAGGGTAACTCATGGATATGAGAGTGCTAGTAGTAGGGCTTCTCCAGGGTAAACTATCATCTTTGGGAAAGGTACTAGAAGTTGGCATCCCTCCAAACAACAAACTATACTGGTTTTGAGACATATTTGAAGAAACATTCCCCCCAGTTTGGTTAGGAGAAAATGATGATCCTCCCCACACATTTCCAGAGGTTACCATGCCTATCTCAGGAACAAGAATGATAGGTTGGACAAAGCTAGGAGTAAATATTCTTAACCCTACAGGATGACTAGGATTAACAACCATAGTCGGTGTGGATGAAGGATTAGGCATAATAACACTGGGGAAATTGATAGGATCCATAGATGAGACTAGTGGATTGCCTCAAGTAGATGTGAGAGGTGTAGGTACTACCATTCTCAATGGTGGAAATGGTGACATGGAAACATAAACTATAGATTCAGAGGGTAACGAGGAACTAACCTCCTCCATAGGTAATATAGGGACATATGTGTAGGCAGGAGTAAAACTATCGAGATTTAGCCACAATAACTATGATCCTAAAGGATCAGTTAAAGGTATATTAGTAGGACAAACATAATCATTCACCAATGTCTCAATGGATATAAAATCACTACCAGGAGGACTAGGAATAGATTCCACAACTATGGGTTGGTCTAACTCTTGAGCACCGACATGAACTCACCGAGCAGGAGTGAGAATTCCACCTCGTTCATGAGGAAAACTGTGAATACGAAGTGACCGAAAACAACTTAGTTTAACCAGGGTGAATAAATGTATTAACCTAATTAAGTTAGTTCAAACAACCTTGAGGCCAAACTACTGACTGAGACCAAACAAAACGCACTAGAAAAGTCCTAGGAGTTAGTCACACACAAACCAAGTATAAAGAATCTGGAAGTGGGACAGTTATACTAATAACTTACTTCCCATCCCTTTTATCTGTGAACTCAGTCCAAGTGCCCTTATTAGTCGTGGGGAACCCCCTGAGAGGACTGAGAGAGTATGAATAATATACATCCCGGTTATAGAGAAGACAATCCCAACCCTATACCTGTGTATGAGACCTAAAAGAATGGCCACTAAGGTTACCATCAACAATAACACATCCTGGGGGGGCAGCTTTCATCCAAATTCACACGCAAGGGTTGGATAGCTAAGTCTGAAACCCCCTTGAGAGTTTCCTCCCAAGTGGCCCCCAAGTGTTACATCAAAATGCTAATAACATTGTTTTTAATATGTACAAACTACTTAATCCGTGCCACCTGAAACTATGTAAAATGGGGTATGTCACCTTTCCCAGCCCAAGTGTGACCTTGTGATTAACCCTTGTGTTAGAAGGGATTCCTAGACCATACTACTACAAGTGGATTTTTCTCCCTACCACAAGCTACTAAGTTGGTTTTGTAGTCTTGGAGATGTTGACTCACAAACCTATCTCCAAGACCCTAGACTAGGCTAATGTTAGTGTACTAACGCTGAAACAAAAATACGAGTCTAGTTATTTTTATTATCGTGTTGATTTTAAATGGATGTTTTTGCACAGTTGGTATGCAACATGAAACTTAGATGGTGTGATAGACTCTTGTTAGTAACCCTAATGTAACTATATGAAATTTATTCTTTTCAATTGGATGGATGCTAACTATATGAGGGTAAGAGTCTTTTCACTTCAAAACACACCAATTCCTACAATATGCACCTCTCACTAATTATTAAATGCAAAATCCCAAAGCTATACCAAGTGTGACCCGAAAACAAACCAAAAGAGAAAAACTGAAAAGAGGCCAAAAACATCCCCAAGCTAACGCAAAGCACTTCAAAAATGTCAAATCTAGGAAGCCAAATCCAAACAAAAACTCTTAAGCAATCAACAAGAAAGCTAAAAGTAAAAGAAAAAGAAGGAAATGTTGACAAGCTAAGGTTGTAGCACAATGTTTCAACAAGAGAACATGTTCTACAATTGTCAAAACCAATCCCTAGTGGTAGGAAGGCTCGAAGAAGATTAAGGGGGAGTGGTAATAAATATATAAAGCACACCCAAGTAAACTTTTTTAGATGACAACAACACAACCAAAGAGAAAGCACCACCAATCACAAACAAAATCAAGCAAACAATCACTTGAATTGAATGAAAACTCAAAGATGAGAAAGCAACCAAAACAAATCAAAATATATCAATAAAGTACATATCTGAAACAAGATCTAAACCATAGACCAAGAAAAAATGATAGATCTGAAAAGAGATATCCAAATCTTGAGGACAAAAGCCCCAAATACAAGCACAAGAAGACGTAAAAAATGCCCTATAATTTGGCTAATAAATGGACCAAACTCACAAATGTGAGATCAAAGTTAGATATGATGTAATCAATAGTTGCTAATGACCATGAAATACATATCCAAAAGGCTCAAGTGAAATCAAAGAGATCAACGCTCAAATTCAAGAACAAACAACTCTACTACGAACCATAGAATTTAATCCAAGCCAAATTCAAACTGGGAACAAGATTTGAATGAAACCAACTGCATATCTGTAGTACTCAAGCAAAAAGTGGAAAAATAGATATAAAAGACTAGATCAAACTCAAATGAAAACAAACTAAAAAGAGAAGGCAACAAAGTGAAATTTTTCTCAATTAGTTGTTGCAAGCGCGCAGATGGACAACAAACAAACTGGCCAATCTTCAAATAGCCATAACTTCCTCATTCGAATTCTATTTTCAGTTTTTTTTTTTTTTTTTTTTGGGTAAAATTTCGAGAGAACATGTATGTGGTATATTTACAAATTGTGACAAAAAGAAATACAAATGGATAAAAAATTCAACTTGTACTTCCTCATATTTTATAAAAAAAAAAAAAAAAAAAAAAAAAAAAGGTTTAGGTCTGAGATAATTTTAGATCTTAAAGAAATGAGGCCAACAAATATCTATAAGGTTATACAACAACAAAAAAATGAATAGAAATATGAATTCACAAATGGAGGAAATTATCCCAACAAAGAGGGAAGAGATCCAATGCAAAATAGGGTGGACTCGCTAGTGTCTTAAAATTATCAAATTAATGACTAAAAAATGATTTTCAATTGCTCAGAAAAATGGAGAGAAAAAGAAACCAGACCTATAGCAAAATAGAAGAGATCTCAAATTATAGATGGAAAAGAGAAAAGTCTCTCATTGAAAGCACCAATTATGTTGCAGTAAATTCTAAATGCAAGGAGCTATTGCTAAGTAATCCTATACCTTATTAGGATTACCAAACAACAAAAATAAATAGCTAACTGATACAAGAGAAAATACCCAACCATATGATCATACAAGCAAACAATCATGCATTCCCTAATTTTATAAGGATTGAACCAACACCTGGTATCCTCACAGATTAGTGAAGGCTCTTGAGTTTGATATAGAATCCTCTCACTCCAACTAGGATATCCCACTCTTTTTACATTGATTTAAGCTTCCACACAAGCATAAACAAACAAGGAAAACAAGTGATCTTCCGTAGAAGATTGTTAGTTCAAAGCAAAAAAACAATAACATGAACAAATAACTGCAAGTACAAATATGAAAGGAAATGAACATATATCTTTGTTAATCAATAATAAAATGGTACAATTATACCTTCAAGCATAAGTTCCCCTCTCAAAAATCCGACGATCTCCCCCTATTTGAGCAATATGACCTCAAAACAAAGTATGTCTCTCAATATCTGAATCAAGGTATTAGTATCTTAATATAATTCTCACTCTCCCTTCTCCCTTTCCTCTTGGTTAGAGTATATAGGTTTATTATATCCTTTGGGAGAATATATCTAGAAACCTAGTGGCTTGAGAAGTTAGGAAACTTCTGCAATAATGGACCCCTATCCAACTCATACACAAGTAGGTTAAGTTGATCTCCTTGGGAATGAAAAAATCTAGAAACCCTTTTCACAATTACGAGTTTTTTTCTCAATTATCTCAATTATGAAATAGTTATTATCTCATAATTATAATATTTTGGCAAAATAATCATGATAATTCTCAATTATGTAATTTTGCCCTTTTAACATGGGATAAATATCACATAAGTAAAACATAAAGTAAAAATGGAATGCATTTTATCCAGCAACTAAGGTAAGTTGAACTTGGGTTTCTCTTACTATAATACAATGGAAAATACAGTTATAACAAAAAACATGATTCTAGACCTACAAATTATGAATGCATTTGCAGTAGCAAGCCATCATCTCCCAAGGATTACTAAATTCCCTCCAGTTGTCAATTTAGTTTGCACAACCATGAAATCCATGAGATATTCCAGTGAATCTAAAGAAATAATTACATCATCCAAAACTCCTTCTGGCTTAATCCTAGACCGATCTTCTAGTTCTAGATCGGTTGGGGTCGGACAAAGATTAACTAACTCAAGAAATCCCATGGTATGCACAATCATAATCTTAATGCCTACTCTAAGTTCGATCAAAGTGTTATGATACATACTCCATTAATATGTATCGAAACAATAAGATTTCCATCATCATAATATTTCTTCACTAAACTCCTTCTAGTAATCGCATCGAAACACTCCCCAACAAGATGAATAATAGGTGGATCCTTATGTTTTCTATCTGGTTTGTTTAAGAAAAAATTCCTTACTATCTTAGATTATATAGGTATTTCTCGAATAACTTGCAGCAAGGGGATTTTAACACAAATATTTCTTATCTCATTAACCATGACTTTTTGAGGAAGTTTTTCTCATTCATTCTCGTTCAACCTCCCAGGAAAAGGAGGATTACGTGGTTGTTTCGAAGGCATGTTCTAAGAGGGTGTGGGTCTATTGGATTTTTCTAGAGGAGTAGCAACTTTTGCCTCTCTTTCTTCCTCTCTTTCCTCTTCAATAATGATGGGGCCGAAATTGAATACACCTTTCTTGACTATAAATGGATATCCTGCACTTCTACAGGAGTAATGACATATGTTGGAAAGGGCTGAAACTCAACTTGTAAGATATGATGGGTTGCTTCATTATTCAAGTTAGTGACAGGTTGTATAGAAAACTGGTTTGGTTGTGAATATTAGATGGAAGGCAACTATAATTGAGGATTTAGAAATTACTATTGAGATGTTGGTGTCTAGTAGTTCTGCACAAACAATTAAGGTTGCGAAGGATAGTAAGGTTGAGGTGGATAACGATACGAGAGTAGGGGTCCATAGTCTATTCCTCGCCATCCCTGTTTCTAGGATTGGATCTGAGGTGGTTGTTGCGGCCACATTTTCCAAGGTATGGCAAAATTCCATGGTGCATATTGTAGGTTAGAAAAAAGTGAAAAACTTGCATCAGCAGGGTCAAAATATGTATCTTGGTTTCCAATGAATACTACTAATCCATTGTGGGATCATCCTCTTGATATACTAATTTCATTATTGGTAAAGAAGTACAATTATCCATGGAGTGATACTCTGCACAAATGACATAGACAACAAGATTATCGAGTGGACAATCTTTTCTGGGATGCTTCTTCTAACACTTGGGACAAAAAATAACAAGAGTAGTGAGTTATTATTCATGTTTCCTCTTGAAACTCAAAGTGTCAAGTTGTAAGCTCAAAGTGTTTAATATATCCATGTTATAAATATTCCAATATATTTCCCAATTCTGTCTTGGTTACTCTACTAGAAGTCAACTTCTATGTTTTAAGGAGAACCCAAGAGCCTTTCATTGTTCTTCCTTGTATACGTGAATATATCCTACAAAATTTGGTGTATCATCAGAATTAAACATTGATATATCTCCTACTCTCATTAAATTTAACATTTTCATCTTTTCTTCCATCAATCCCTTTAAGAAAATGATCTTCTTCATTTTAGGATCCAACTTATGCTACCTTGCACACTGAAGATTATAGAGAAATATTTGTAATCTTCTAAGCTTTCATGTTCCCTCAGAACCATTCTAAAAATTTCCTCCTTAAATTCATGGGCCTTGCAATAATCCTAATGCTTCTTGAGAAACACTTGTCACATGCCTTCCCAAGTAGTGATGCTCTTTTCTGGTAAACCCATGAACCACCACAAAGAAAAATATTTAAGAGTAGCTGGAAATAAATTCAACTTTTGCGTGTTAGTTGAATAATCCATACAATGATATAAGACATAAAATTCAAATAGAAAAGTGTCGGGGTCCTCACTTAACAACCCTTGAAAATGTGGAACCACTGCTAGGGAAATATTCTTCATTTGTACATCAGTATTTGGATCAACAATTGGAAAGCCAAAATTTGTTTCATTCTCCTTCTTTGGTTGATTTGTCTCACCTTCTCCTTCAACCATTCTTTTATCTCCGATAAAACTAAATTTAGATTACGAGGATAGAAGTCCTGTAGTTTGATTGATGTGGAATGATGGCTACCCTCCTTTTCCCAACACAGTGTCAATAATAGGACTATAAGAGGAGGTGGAAGAGTGATCCCCCCATACAGTGACCATTTCTTTGCCCAAGCTCTCCATCACTTCACCTTCTCTTACCCTACTAGTGTTATTACCTACCAAATTATCGCTAGGGGGTGTTTCTTTCTTATCTTTATTAATTGGAGTATCAAATTTTACATTACCTCTACCGTTCCTAACTCTTCCTTGACTCATGCATGACCAATATCATCTAGATCCAACGAGGTGGGAAACTCAGAAACATAGACGCGTATGTTTTTACCTATCGCCTTACTGCTCCCGCCACTTTCTGTTCCAGAATGCCCAGATTTGCAGATAAGGAAGCCTATTCAAACATTTAATCAATTATATCCTATTCCCTTGGCACCTCCCCAATAACAACTTCAAAAATTATAGGAAATTTAATTTCTTAAATTATGAGTTCATTATATTATCGACTAGGGTGCGTAGGCTAATGAGGCACCAACACAATATATGCAAGATTAGTTTCAATTGGAAAACTATACTACTCGTTGCAACATTGATTAGCAATTAATGAACATAATTTTAGGCTTCTCTTAGTTGAAAAAATTTCAAGACAACTTATATTCATCAATATTAAACACATCCAACAATAGTAACAATGATTGAATCAATTCCTTGTTCTAGGGGAATCTCTCAATCCACCATAGGATCCCTAGGTTAGTAGTTTCTCATCACACATAGTAACAATTTAACAAATTCAATATGCAATGCTCATAAATAAATTGATCACATCAATTAAATGTAACAAAATAAGTTGAAATAACCATTTACATCATTGAAAATATAACTCAACGGAAATCGTGAAGTATCACACCATATGTATACAATATCCATGCAAGTGAAATTCAGTCCAGGGTGGGCTGCTTGATTAGAAGCAATGCAGGCTAAAACAAAACAAAGTTACCACAATAGATATAAAAACAACATTGCAATTATATATAGCATAATCATTAAAATAGTACAAAGTCCATACATAGCTTAGTTGCTCAAAAATATCATGACAACATTGTTGGAAATGTGTTCACTACTAGGGGGGTGAATTAGTAGTGTGGTACTTTTAAACTTTTATACTCTTCAATTTACTGATTCACAATCACACATTATGCCATTAGTAGATTAACCAACAAAGTAAATATAAAATACCATTATCATCACATGAAAGCCATAATATAATCAAAACAATCACATGCACAATGGACACAAGGATCTCTGGTGGAAAACCCCCTCCATGTAAAAAAACACCCTTTCTTGTTGTTGTTGCTCTTCTTCAAATTTTATTAATCAAAAAGTCAAATTACATCATCATAGATGGCTAAGTCTAGCAAGGAAGTTTCTCATATAAAAACGAATTTATGAACACCCATCCACTTAAGGCCTCTACCCCCAACAAGACTACACCCATTGGATTATGAGAATGCTACTTCATCTACTTAAGCTATCAACACCCATTGGCAAGGAACACCCATCCCTTCTTCACCAACCTATCTCAATTTGTTGATCATCTAAGGCCACATTTCATAATGTTTCAAGATGGATCCCTGCACAAAGCAACAACAACTTTCTCTCTTTGAAAACCTCAATACATCAATATCGTCTCAAACAAACAAACCCAATACATATGACTGAACTCAACTAGCATCATACACAAGCTATGGCTCTAACAAAATAGTCTCATTGTAAGTTATCAACACTACACAACAATGGTCTCCAAGGATATGCCACAATCCTATAATAGAAATTATGCTCAAACTATGTTCATTAAATATCCAACAACCATGAAAACTCTACAACACAATCATACATCGAAATCCTACATACGTACACTCCAAAAACATCTTCATCAAAGCAAAGGGCACACAATCAAACAAGAAGGCAATGGAGTAGCTATACAATGTAATGCTACATCCATACAATTCAAGTTTCTATAAAAGAGCTTTGCCCCCTTAGTTATGAACTCCTGCAAATAAAACGTTAGCACAAAAATAGTTCCATAGAGAGAATGCTTAACATATAACCTCCATAATAACATAAATCTCCTCCATAATTTGTCTTCATAACCTGCATGAACATCTAAAGAAGCACATACATAAATCTCCGCTATAATCTATGATCTGAAACTTATTGATCTCTACTAAAATGACTGCATATTCCCTCTCACAAACATATAAATCAAAACTCTACATATCTACAATCCTAACATTCTCATTTCTCAATCTCAAGTTATTCTTCAGTTGTAGGAGGTCGACCTAAGGAGTATACATTAACCTCTGCACACCATACTCACTACAATAGTTGATCTGCTTCTTTTTTTAAACAATTATTGCCACTACTCCACTACTTACTCCATTAAAGAATTAAAACTTCAAATTTCGTTCCAACATATTGATTTAGTCAATTTTAAACTTTTTATGCAATTCCCCGAATAAGAAACATCATAAAAACCAATTAAATCACCTGGGATGTGCAAGGAATCCAAAGAAACTCAACCTATAGACACAATCACTTGCAGAAGCATACAAAAATTCGACTGGAAGTTCTGGTCGCTTGCATGGGCGCATCTCCCAGTGACTGGATCTTTCCAGTCACTCTGATGACCCATATCCATGCGACTGGACAGAGGATGAAAGAAAAACACAAGATCTTCAACTCAAAATTGCCTCCAACTTCTTGCTCAACATCTCTAGCATCTGTAATTTTTTTCCAAACCATGACAAGCCTCAAAACCATCTCTACAACCTCCTTTTGAGCTTATACATGATGTAGTCACCATAAGTGAAAGAACCAATTCATGAGTGCAGAAATTGTATCAAGTAGCATCAAACATGAAGCTCAGTTCTAGAGGCAATCATGACATCCTATTCAACACCTCTATACATCATCAAGATTCCAATCCATAACTCAAGAGCATCAAGGGAATCTCAAAAGAAACACTACAAGAATCATCTGCATGGAGACCTAGTTTTTCAACCAACAATCAGGGTCATCTCAACACAAGTATCATCTACATGGAGACCTAGTTGACCAACTAACCATAAAAATCATCAAAGCATGTGCAACATAGGCATTTTCCATAGCAACTATAAAAGCCAATACCATAAAGAAATCAAGCATGAACACAAACTCAGGTTGACATCAATGTCAACCATAAATCACTACAACAATCATTAAGCTTCACACACTACCATGTTGACATCAATTCCAACTATCACCTCATCACAACTTCACTCGTCACAACATCAATGCCAACAATCCCCCCCTTTGGCATTGATGGAAACCCCTAGCTGAACCATCCAAACAACATCATAAAAATGAACTCATTTTCTCCCCCTTTGACATTAATGGCAAAGGGACAAACTCAACAAAGACAACATGTGAACGAAGCCCACATATTAATGAAGAAAAACAATCCCCATGTCAATCTCAACATCATGCCATTACAAAAATAATGCAAGCCAATGAACTACTGCTAAGTTGAACAAGCACCCCCTGAACATATAAAGGGACTACAAAAACATCTCTTGGACTATTGAATGTGCTACATCTATTGTTGTTAGTGTCTTTTTGTCATATGCAAAAAGGTTGCTGCTCATATATCAATGATTTGACCAATTTGTTCCAATGATGAACAATAATATGCAAGGTATAACACATGACTGAATGAATGATAATACAAGTCTTTATAAGGCCTCTAACAAGCTGAACTATGACTCCTCTCTCATGTATGAAAGACATACACATGACCCAACCATGACTCAGAAGAAGGCTGTGACAATACATAGCTACATAATGACTCCAAGAGCTCATATAAGACTGAAATACATGACATCAATTAGCCCAAGAATGGATGTAAAAATTTTCATCACACACATACACTTGACATTATCCATGAATCTCTCTCCTAAACCAAATACAACTCCATATGAATGACTACATGGCTTTATAGAAACAATGCATGGCTATGTCATTGAGAATACATAACTGTTATGAGATATTATGAACAATACAACTCACACCAATGCCTTATAGACATCAAGACCACCATTGTACAATGTGAGGCATGAGGTACCAATCTAATATATGGATATTCACTTCAATCTTTGACCAATCACTTCTAATGAAGAGCAATCAAACCATACACATGTCATGAATGAATGAATGTCATAAATAAGCCCATAAATCTTCAACATTTTAGCCATATGTCAAAGAAGCAACAACAAATGTGTAATATGCGATGGAATATATTTTCCATATGTAATAACCCTTGGCAAAAACAATTAACATATATATCCTTCTCCCTTGGAAGGTATGTGATCCTCATATATGAATTATACTCCATGACAAGGCAGTAATGAGACAATAAGCAACACGCATTTTATCCTCAACACTTCGGGCACAATGGAAAATTTTAGTAACAACAAAAATATGTGAGCTCATAGGAAGATAATGCAATAAGCAACAATATAACCTCAGTTCAGCAACAACAATGATAACAATAACAACATATGAAACTCATGATCTCTTTGGCCAAACCACCAATAGTAGCTAGTAGCAACATGTGCACAAGAATGAAGATAAAGCGGTAACATAAAATCATAGAGCAGCAACATAACAACCTCCATGGTTGAACTTATATGTAGCATGAGATCAATCTTCAACAAAAACATAATGTGTGGATTTCTCAAGAAGAAAATAAGCATATCATAGCAACAATAAACTTAGCAGCACTAACTATAGCATCATAATCATCATCATCCGTATCATGGAAATAATAGAAACATCATACTATGACTATCAACAGTAACAATATATAACATATAGTGGAAGTAAACTTCTCAATAATATCATTCTCAAATCAAGGAAACAACATGAGCATGAGAAACAATACTCTTTCCGCCAACATCCCCAACATAGCATAGCATAACCATTAGAAGCATCAGTAACAATAACATCAAACTCAATAATCAATTCTGTATTTATTATGTAAATCAGAAAATCATTAGATAGGACATGCATATATAAATTTGTGCAAGTAATTCTGATGCATATCCTATTTTTCAATTGCCACCAAGGCAATCGTCACTGCATAACTGTGACATCTACCTTCTCATCATGACAATAATTTCATCAGTGAAAGATATGCAAGGTAATAATATCTATGCCTTGAACATGCATCTATGCTTCCATGTATTTATCAAAGTTCCAAAAAACTGTTGCATTTAATCACATTTGACTGATCCAAAAAAAAACAACAACAAAAAACAAAAAAAAATTCAAACTCATAGAACTCTCATGAGTTTAGATACCTCCTCCATGCATATTTATGAACATTCTTTTATCCTATTATGGCTGCATTATCAATGATTCTCTTTTAAATTCAGAATGTTGCCATATACTCCCTCGTAGACCATGCCGACCTAAGTTTTTTATGGGAGTCACTTGCTTCTCCTTTTTCTTCTAGATTTTGTTATTGATTTTTGACATGCACTACATTATTTGGTCTCTTGTATGATATGTTTTGAGTAGTCTTTTCCTTTTGAGTGAATTCTCTATAGCACATGGGAATTTTGCAGTCTTTAGCCTTATGGCCAACATTGTCACACAAGTAACACCTTATATGTCCAAGAAACAAAGGAAAATCTTCGAAATTCCTCTTCTTCACATAGTTCCTGCAATCAAAATCCTTATACCCAAAATTATTACATGAAAAACAATAGCCATAAAATGAATTGTTATACCTTGCCATGGATGATTTTGATTGATATGTCCTTTTATCCAACTACTTCTTCTATTGCATGCTTCTACATTTTGTAGCAATATGCCCATGCTTTTGACAATTAAGCATCTTATCAATCTTGAGGAAGTGGATGCTCTGTCTAGCACAAATTTTGCCTCCTTTGAATTTTGGTTTTGTTGATGTGCTTCTACCTTGTTATTCTTACTACTAGAAACATCTTTTGTTGCTGGTTTTTCAAATCTTGTAGTGAACTCATTTCTTCCTTGTGTAGGTTAGGATCTAGTGGATTTTGATCAGCCATCAACTGAATGACTTTCTCTTTTGAATTATTTCTCAATGTAGCCATTTCTGCTTCCAAAATTTGATATTGTTCTTCCTTTTCTTCATATTTATTTCTCATTCCTTATTCAATTTTCCTTGCTTCGTCCAATTGGGTTTTTAATTTAATTATCTCTTATTTTAAACACATTCTTTCTCATCAAATATTTGCAATAGTTTCTGTTGTATTTTATTTTCAACCTTGAGATTTCTAATTTCTGCTTCTAGGGTTTCAATCTTGCAAGGCTCTTCATCTTCTAGCTCTAAATTCTATGCAAAAGGGTTATTACCACTTCTCTCCAAAGCATCAAATTGAATTGAATGATCATCATATTCTAAACCATCAAACTCAAGTAAATCATCATCACTACAAGAAAATGTACCACCATGTGTAAAATGATCACCAAATTTACCTTCATTATTTTTTACTAGCAAGAAGAGTGGTTCTTCTGAATTTGAATTTCTTCCCACTTGTTTGTTGCTCTTCATTTTCTAGGACTGCTTCTTCTTATTCTTTCCATGGCCCACGATCTACTCTCAAAAGATCAAGCTTCACTGAGAGAAACCCAACTCTAATACTAAATGTTGGAAACGTGTTCACTACTGGGGGGTGAATCAGTAGTGTGGTACTTTTAAACTTTTATATTCCTTTTCAATTTAATGATTCACAATCACACATTATTCCATTTGTAGATTAGCTCATATAATGCATTAACCAACAGATTAAATAGAAAATACCATGATCATCACATGAAAGCCATAATATAATTAAAACAATCACATGCACAATGGACACAAGGATCTCTAGTGGAAAACCCCCTCCTGGTTAAAATCCACCCTTTGTTGTTGTTTCTCTAGTTTAAATTTATTAATCAATAAATCAAATTACATCATCATAGCTGGCTAAGTCCAGCAAGGAGGTTTCTCATATGAAAACGACTTTGTGAACAACCATCCACTAAAGGCCTCTACCCCCAACAAGCCTTGCTCAACACCCATTGGAATATGAGAATGCTACCTCCTCTACTAAAGCTACCAAAACCCATGGAGAAGGAACACCTATCCCTTCTTCACCAAGCTATATCGATCTATTGATCATCTAGGGCCACATTTCATAATATTTCAAATCAGACCCCTGCACAAGCAACAACAACTTTCTCTCTTTGAAAACATCAATACATAAATATCATCTCAATTAAACAAACCCAATACATCTCACTCAACTTAAGTAGCATCGTACACAATATATGTATCTAACAAAACAATCTCACTGTAAGTTATCAACACTACACAACAATGGTCTCCAAGGATATGCCACAATCCTCTAATATAAATTCTGCTCAAACTCTACTTGTTAAATATCCAACAACCATAAAACATCTACGACACAATTATACATCAAAATCCTACATACATACACTCCAAAAACATATTCATTAAAATAGAGTGCACACGATCAAAGGAGTAGTTATATAATGCAATGCTACAACCATACAATTCAAGTTTACGCAAAAAAATATTTGTCCCCTGTTATGAACTCCTGCAAATACAGTGTTAATACAACAATAGTTCCATAGAGAACATGCTTAACATAAAACCTCTAGAATAACATAAATATCCTCCATGATTTGTCTTCATAACCTGCATGAACATATGAATAAGCACATACATAAATATCCACTATAAACTATGATCTTAAGCTCATTGATCTCTTCTACAATGACTACATATTCCCTCTCACAGGAATATAAATCAAAACTTTGCATCTCTACACTCATGGCATGCTCATTTCTCAATCTCAGGTTATTATTCAGTCGCAGGAGATCAACCTGAGGATTATACATTAACATCTACACACCACACTCATTGCAATAATCGATATGCTTCTTCTTTTAAACAGTTGCTTCCACTAATCCTCTACTTACTCCATTAAAGCATTCACTCATCAAATTTCATTCCAACATGTTGATTTAGTCAATTTGAAACTTTTTATGAAAAGTATCGAACAAGAAACATCATAAAAACCAATTAAATCATCCGAGACACACAAGGAATCCAAATAAACTTGACCTACAAACACAGTCGCTTGCACATGCTTGTAAAAATTTGACTGAAAGTTCTAGTCACTCGTACGGGCCTATGTCCCAATGACTGGATCTTTCCAGTCAATCTAATGACCCACCATCCATGCGACTGGGTAGAGGATGAAGGAAAAACACAAGGTCTTCAACTCAAAACTGACACAAACTTCTTGCTCAACATCTCTGGCATTTGCAAATCTTTTTTTAACAATGACAAGCCTCTAAATCTTCTCTGCAACCTCCTTTTGAGCCTATACATGTTGTCACCATAAGTGCAAGAACCAACTCATGATTATGGAAACTGTATCAAGTGGCATCAAACATGAAGCTTGTTTGTAGAGGGGTTCATGACAACCTCTTCAACACCTTTAGACATCATTAGGATTCCAATCCATAACTCAGGAGAATCAAGGGAATCTCAAAAGCAGTGCTACAAGAATCATCTACATGGAGACCTAGTTTTTCAACCAATAATCAAGGTCATATCATCACAAGAATCATCTACATGGAGACATAGTTGACCAACCAACCATCAAAGCCATCAAAGCAACTAAAGCATAAACATTTTCCATAACAACCAAAGAAACCAATACCATCAAGCAATCAAGCATCAACAAAAACCAAGGTTGACATCAATGCCAACCATAAATCACTGTAACAATCATCAAAGCTTCACACACTACCTTGTTGACATCAATGCAAACTATCACCTCATCACAACTTCACTCATCACATCACCAATGCCAAAAAACATTATGACTAACTCATTCTTGACTAGTTACAAGAAAATATATAATGATTTTTGATAAATCAAGCCTGATAAATGAGGAGAAATATATCAATTGAGAGATACATTGTTACAAAAATATAGTGGACGAAACTACATATCCATTGACAATAGTATTGTTTCTAAAGAAAACTTCAAATGACATAAAAAGGTAACAAAAAATGAATATTTGACTATGCAGTTTGCAATCAAAGATATCCAAGATGGTGTATAAATCCATTCATCACAATGTCCTCATCTGGTAGATATGCTAGAGCACTTGATCTAGTAACTAGCGATCGTTCCCCCAAGTCTTAGGAAAAAAGAGATGCTACAAAATTTTTCCAACCATTATATGGGTGAATTCATTGAAAAGTAGACTAAAAAGTAAGAAAACACATGAAAATATTGATAATCACCTCTCGTAGCCGAGATGTGATCAAAGGCATAAAATAGAAATATATAGCAATAAAGTGTAAGGAAATGTAAGGGAAAGCTTGGGGTTTTGAGGCTTTAAAGAGGGTTGGGGAGTGTTCTGATCAAGGCAATTATGAGGCTCTTCAACATAAGATTTAAAAGGGAGGTCCCCAACTTAGTCCACTTGGGGCTAGTTTACACCTCAACATATTGATATAATATTTTGGCTTACTATAAATAATGATTGAATCAATGAAATGAGATGGGTTGGCTAATTTCAAATGCAACTTCATTGATTTAGATTCCAACTTTTAAAAAATGGAGCATGTGGGTGTTCCCATGTATATCACTCATTCCATACTTGACAACTATGATATCGAACCATTAACTTAAGGTAGTTAGTTACTTACATAATGGGATAGAGTGACATGTTAATGCACTGCTTGTGGCCTACAAATAAAATTCACACAACTGAATCACTCACAAAAGATCACAAATATATAAATGCATTAATTTAAATAGAAATTTTTTGACACAAAGTCTTTTATTACAAAAAAAAAAAAAATAGCATAGGCATTCAATAAAAACCATTGAAAATTTATTAAACAAATGACAAATGCTATAGGTATTTATCACATTCATAGAGCCTATTAATATGCCTTTGGATCACACACACCACCAAAAATTTTAGAAGAGAAAATCAATGGAGATGCAAAGACCCTCGTTACATCGAGCTCTCAAATATTTAAGCTATGATTGGAGGCCTATTTGATTTTATAGTCATTTCATTTATTGAGGTAAACCAAACATTTATTTAATTAATACTTATATCCATAGATAAAAATCAGTCCTTTAAATTATTGAATACTAGATGGTGTGTTTGGTTGCAAATGATTCTCAAATACACCTTCCTTGCAGTTGGTTGCTTCCTACAAGGAGATATACAAAAAAATGAGCGGTTGCAATGATCAAACATGGACTAACAAAACATTGAATTCAATGGAAACAATGCATTAAAAAAAAAACTAAATAACATAAAACAAGCTTGTGAAGAAAAATAAATCAACAAAGGAGTAGGAAAAGGATCCCCTTTATTGATTGCTAGTAGTGGAATAGTTACAAATAAGTATCAAAGACACTAGAAGAGAGCTTATTGAGCAATGGTGCTCAATATCTCTCAACAAGTATTTCCCCTTCTCAATCTCTTTTGCAATCTCTTGCTCTCTCAAAGAAGAATAGAAAACTCTCTACAATGATGGAATAATCCTCACGATGGTATGCTAAATCGCTTTGGATCAATTTTAGCAGCATAAAAATACACAACTGCTTCTTGTTTTTGTCTCTCCAAACTCTTGCATTTATAGAAATTTTCAACACTCCTTCCTTCCTTTGGATCATCAATGAGGTTGTTTTCCTCATATATGAGATGAGAGCTACCATCCTCTTTACATTAAGGCTTCTTAGGGCTCAAGGCTCAAATGGCCATCCCATCATGTAAAAGGATTGAGTGTTTTCCAAGCAATTTCGCGTCCCGAGGTGCTAACTGGGCTTCTAGCAACCCTCACAACTATCAAAGGAAAAATTGTGATGTAGTGAATTTTGTCTTTGGAGCACTTGCGAGGTTAATCTTTTAAGTCAACCTTGGGAAAGTATTTTGATTTTTTCCTCTCATAATGTTTCCAGTTAAAAATGTATCTTTTGTACATGTTACTCACTGACTCTTTGAGTGTCTTCTAGTGCATACAAATGAGTGTACCATTTATCATAGTCACAATTTTCCCCTCGTATATGAGGTTAGGAGCAAGAATATAACTGAAATATATCACGTTTTGTTGTTCTGGAAATGAGTCTTACCTACTTCTTTTGAGAGAGAGACTTGATACAAAGATTATTACGGAAAATATCATCAACTAGGAACTTAAAGAGAACCATGCTCTAAGGAAATACTATTACAAAAGTGTTTGTATGAGGTGGGCATGTCCTATGTTCATTATGATGATTTTTCATACTCCCTTGGATTTAACATTTTATAATAAGAGTGCATGTCATATCCATAATAAGAGGAAATCTCAACACCACTCTCACTATGTAGGACCAAATTGGTATCATCCATATGTGACTGGATCCATTCAATGGCCTCTACACAAGGAATCACCATGAATATGCATGCAATCCTGTGTATTTGTATCACTTAATATTGATTAAAATTATTTGTCTTCCAAGTCCTCAAGGAATTGGTTCTACATGAAAATATCCTTAATCTCTTTCAATGAGACTTCAATTGATTTTTCTATAAAGCACTGTGTATCTACAAGGATGGGAATTGTAGGCTTAACAACTTCAACTACCTCTTCAATACTTTCTTTTGATACTTCTTTAGAGGTAAACTATCAGGTAATGGGAGACATCGTTCCAACAGATGATGAGAGTGCAATGGGACTTGTATCTAGAACACTTGCAAATGAAAGTGTGCTCATGGCGGCAAAGATTAGTTTCAAGAAATTATTTATTTAATATAAGAAAATTACTCAATATATAGAGACAAAGGAGCTCAAATCTAGCTGTGGGCATATGCTTATGAGTGACGAGACAAGATGACTCAATCAGTCAGTAGGGGAAACAAATGCACCAAGATAAGAAGAGGGCACATGTCTAGGCAACAATAGTGGGACAAGGCCCAGTCAAGGCTCAACGATGCACTATGTGCTCAAGGATATGGAGAGAAAGACTTCAAGGGCATAGGGCATAGGCTCAAGGCATAAGGTAGGCTCACTGAGTACTTATGAGTGCAACATGCACTAAAGGAAAGGCAGTAAGGGCGAAGGGAATAGGGTGCATGTTGATTGAACATGAGGTATAACTTGTTTCTTGTGAGTGTGCTATACAATCAAGAGAGGTCAGTGAGGGTGTAAGATGCACAATTAGTGAACAAGGAGGGATGTTTGAGGCTTGATTGTACATTTTTCCCTCAAAGGAAAGAGGGATTCTTGCTAGGCATAATTTCCAAGAGGAAGGGGATCTTGTTTTTCCGGAGTGCACTCTGGGAGAAACTTGGATTCTTAGTGCAATTGTTCAAGACAGTGGGGCATTAACTTCCAAGAGTGAACTCTTGCTAGAGATGGTTTGAAATCTACTAAGTAAAGTTCAACAACAAGGTAGAATCATTATGATGCTGATATTAATGGTCTGCAAGTGTTTATAAGCTCTATTGCAATCATGACGAGAAGGTGAAAGGTCGTGGAATGTGAATAATCACAAGAAATTTCACTTATGATAACAAAATGACACTTGTGATAAGAAGAATGGGTAGAAACACCACTAAATAAAACAAAATAGATAATAAAAAATCTAGCAAGGAAAACAAGAATGACAACAAAAACAACAAAAATAAACAAGTAAGACATCATGCAAACTTACTTGTAATTGAGATCAAAGAGAATCTCTTGATTCAAAGAAGTGCACTCATCCCAAAGTGAGAATGATTATGAGAATATGTGATTAATTGGGCTGATTATAAAGAGATTTAACATGCCAAGCAAGTCCATGCATGCCTTCCACTTGCTGATCAATGAGAGAGTTAGTTAGTTAAAGTTGAGTGGACTCCTATTTTCTAGGAGTGCACTCACCATGTTACAAGAGAAAGTACATGCATGAGGGGAAGAGAGTGCACCTCTAGACAACGAGTGCATTAGGATATAGGGTGCAGTTCATTATGTTAAAGGAGTGATCTCATGGTGGAGACACTACGGCATAGTGCTATACAATGAGTGTGCTCCTCAATGAGATTTGAGAGTGTGCTCACTATGAGTTATAAGTGCACTTTTGCCTAAGGAAGGCGCAATTCCAATGAACAATGGCCCTTTGTGATTGCTATGTTAATTAAGTGTGCTTTTCTTAGAAAATATGGGTGCTTTCTTGTTTTTGTGTGTATTTCATGTCGAATGAAAGATAGTTACTATGTCAAGAAAATCTTGGCCTTTACTTATATTTAGAAATATGACACAAGTGCTACTAAAGACATAGTGACGATACTTAGAGAATATTGACTTAGGAGGAAAAGCGACAATTTAGAATATTCAACACTTTGAAATGATAGTTTATGTAGGCTCCAAAATTAGATTAGGAAAAAAATTCGGAGGGTCATTGTCATAGTGACAACACCTCCCTATACTAGCCTTGACTAGTGCAAGTGATTTATATGGAACTAAGCATCACCCTCCAAAATAAATGATATGGTGATTGAAATTTTCCTCAGGTACCATCGGGAATTTCCACCCATAGTCATCTAGGTAAGATCCCTAAAATATAGGCCAATATGGTCACCACCTCACAACCAAATAACCAATGGAATATGTGTGATAGAAACCATACACATTGGTAGGGTATCTCCTGAGATATTTCTCTAGCAATTTGTATACCTCTTAATAAGAGATCCTCGTTAATGCACACAATCTAGAAAACACCAATAGCTGAGTGTGGATGTCACTCCATAGATGCTTGATGCAACTACATGCTTAAATCCTATGTGACAAAATATTTTTGGAAATAATCTAATGTGAAAATTTATTTCCACTCATTGAAATCTAGTTTTAGTTTTGCAACATTGAAGAGTCTCCTCTCATATCCTACTTCTAGTCTCTACAACCTCCGGTTATTATTAATGTGCTATGACAAAAAATGTCCAATTGATTTTATTAACATTTTATTTTTAAAAATATTGATTAATCAACGGTATAAAGTGCAACTGACATGGTGTCTAAAGAGACTCAATACCAACCCAAACTACAAAGTAAATGAAGAGTGAAATTTCTTTTCCATTTTTATGAAAACTGGCTAAGGAAGTGTAGAGAATTTCTATCTTTTTCTAGGTGACAAACAAGAACCTCATAGCCACTCTTAATGATGATTTGATATTCACCAAATTCACACAAAGAACCAATCTACTAAAAAACTTATAAATAAAATTAAACATGCATAAGATGTCAAAGCAAAAGCACGTAATCAAAACTAAGGCTTTAAAATAGAAAGGCATTAAATTATACATTACAACACTAAAAAAAACAAGCTCATACACTAAGAATATTTCAATTGCATCTTAATAGAGACATCCAAAAAACACACCCCTATAATGACATACGAGGGAAGGCAATCCAAACTTGAGATAGAGGAACAAGACCTAAAAATCCATACAAGTTGGATTTCTTCACAACTAAAATAATCAAGCAAGTAAAATACTCACTAGACAACTCATATTAAGTCCTAAGTTTCATAGAAATAAATAAAAATCATTGTTGGAAGCAATCAACCAAAAAATACAACCTTGAACACAAAGACAAGTTCAAAATTAAACTAGATTTCACAAATGAGAAGGGAAACAGACTATATTTGAACTAGATATGATTAGAAACATACAAAAAAATACATATCCAAGGCACCTTCAATAATAACTAAAGCAAATTCCACTAAAAAAACTCATTTTTTAGAGGTCATTTCTCCTAAATGGAGGACAAGTTGTCACTCAGTCGCTACATGTTAGGATCTTGGGAGAGACTAGTTGAATAGGTCACTTTTTAAGTCAAAGGAAGGGAGATACTGCCCCCAAAGGTCAAAATTTTAAGCAGGAAAATCCTTTGATATGATCGATCCAAATTAGGTTAGGCCTGTAATAGGCTCAAACAAGGTCAAAATCAAAATACAAATACTTGGAAATACTAAAAAACCGGGGATCAAGACAAGAGAAAGAGAACATACTTACTAGGCAAATTCGCTAGTGGAATTGCTATTTTTGTTAGCCCAAAAATTACAAAGAAGACCAAGGATTTGTTGCCCCGCATATCTTACCTCAAGATCTTCCAAACAGTGCATGGAATATGTCAAACTAAATTTCTAGAATCAATGCCATAGCCAACCATATAAATTACAAAGGAAAACAGACATGTGACCATACCTGAAACCCTCACATGCTAATGTAGTTTCTAGACCACTTTTGTAGCTAGAAGACCTAGTCCTACCCAGAGATCCCTCTCTAGCTCCTAGATATAATCCCCTACACATAAACACAAATGAACAAGGACGACATTTTCACCTGTAAAAATCAAATTAACATGCAACATAAATTAAACGCAATTAATTGATCAAGTTTCTCACATACATAGACAAGAAATGGAGAAGGAAAATAATTTTCATTCATATCATACTGAAAATATATAAGGAAATATACCTCAACTATAGTATGTTCTCTCCTTTGATCCCTCAATCCTCCCATTCCCTTGACTTACTAACAAACTAGGCATATTTGAGATTCAAAATAAGATCACTTTGGCAATATATCACTAACATTACTGAGCTAAATTTCTAATTCTCACCTCACCCTTGAGAGGGTCTCTCTAAATTGACCTTTCCTATATCCAGAGGATGTATCTAGACACCTAGTGCCATGAAAATTTAGAAATTTTCTTCAACAATTGACCCTCAACCAACTTAGGATAAGATGAGTCAACTTGATCTCCTTAGGAAGGACCTATTCTGGAATTTTGACCTCCATCGCTCCTAGGATGAAGGTAAGTTGTATACCCAAGTGATAGGTTGCTTGAATACAATGAAGAAATGGGTTACATGATGCTAGGTCAGTGGGAGCAATGGGATATTGATTGGGCACAAATAAGGAGAAAGAGACATTCATTCAAGTCAACACCTAAAAGAGGTTGACATAAGGTTATTTTCATTGAAATAGAGTAGAAAAAAAGGTTATAATTGTTACTATTAGATATTAATCCAAGGATTCTCCTAGATCATCCACCTTATTACTTCATTGAAAAATAAAGGAGTGAATTTTATTTGGTTAAGGGAATGTGAAGAAATTTTTTACGGCTAAAACATCCCCTTACCAATGCACCAATATTAAAGATTGGAAATCTAGACAAATATTTCTTAGTGTACACTAATGTGTGAAAAGAAGGGATGGGAGGAGTCCTCATGCAAGATGGATATTTAATCGACTACAATTCCAAGAGAAGAATTATTTCATGCATCACTCGGAACTTGCAACTATTGTCCACACCCTTAAGATGTTGTGGCACTACTTAATCAACTGTAAGTGTGTATTGATGATTGGCCATAGTGGATTAAAGTATAAATTTGATTAACCTCATTTGAATATAATAAATCTAGATGATTTTCACTTAGTAAAGAAAACAAAATTTAAATCTGACACATAAAAGGCAGGTAAACTCATATGGTGGATGCATTAAGCAACAACATGCATGTAATTCATATGGTAGCTATCAACACCTATGAGAATTACCTAAGAATTAATATAAAATATTCTTTGTAGAATGATGCACATTTTAAGCACATAGGGGAATGCTTGTAGCAATGGATTGAAGGACCAGGGTGTGTAGGATATCCATTGACTAGGGATATATTATTGATACACCATGACAGGGGTACTAACTTCTGCTAAACTAAAGAATATCATCATGGATGAACTATAAAAAAATCCTTACTTTAGGAACCTTGGTTATTAGAAGATGATTACAACCACATAGAAGCTATACTACTGGCATGGGATGAACAAAGAATTTGTGGAATACATCACTAGATGTTTTAAATGTTAGCAAGTTGAGGCACAGGACAAACATCCAATAGGTTTGTTGCAACATATCCCAATTTCAAAATGGAAGTGGGAAACCATATCGTGGAGTTAATCATAGGATTACCAAATATTGTGAAGAAACATAATGCCATAATGATAATAATGGAAAAGGTAAGCAAAACATCTTATTTCATTCTAGTGAAATCAACTCACAAGGAAATTTATATTGAGAAGATATTCATGAAATAAATTTTGACTCCATGGTATGCCAAAGGTAATTGTGTTTGATCGAGATGCTAATTTCACCTCAGTATTTTGGAAAACATTGTTTGAGGAGTTGGAATGTGGTTAAAATTCAGTACTATCTACCATCCTCAAATGGATGGGTAAACAAAATGGAAAAATTAGGCCATAGAAGATATGCTTTGGATGTATGTGATGAGTAAACTTTCTAAACGACAGGATGATCTTCCATTAGTGGAGTTTGCATACAACAAGGACTATCAAGAATCATTGAAAAATGAGGCCGTTTGAGGAAATATATGGTTAAAAGCGTAATGCTCTAATTAGATGGGACCATCCAATGGATTAGATTACAATTGGACATGACCTATTAAACTAAATGGAATAATAGGTCTTACAAATCATGAAAAGGTTGAAGTTGGCATAGGATTTCAAAAAATAGATATGAAAAAAAAATAGAATCCATAGGAAATTTAAGGCAGGGGATCATGAGTATATTCAACTTAAGCCCAAGAGAAGTTCCTTCAGAATGGGGACTTGTGAAAAATTGGTGCCCCACTACTATGGATCATTTGATATTTTGGAAAGAATTAGATCTATGGCATGCATATTTGCCTTAACGCCTTTGTGAAATACCATGATGTATTATGTTAGGGTCCTATGTTATAGGAATCTTTGTCATTTCAATCTTTCTATTTATTTGAAGAAAATTTGTAAATGTCAGTTTTGTTTTCATGTGTGTTATGGCCTAAAGGGGTATATTGTGAATAAGAGGCCGATATTTAGATTGAGTATCATGTAAATTTGTTGATTCAAAAGGTCTATTTGCTAAAATCTAAATTTGTAATGTCATGAAGGATCATCATTAAAAGGGTAATCATAAGGGTAAACACTTTGAAGTTCGAAGGGAGGAGCGTTGCATATCTGCAATTTCAAACTAGTGCGCAAGTTAGAGTTTTGTTGCACACGCTAGAGGATGTTACGAATCTAAGTCAATCGTTGCGCATTTCAAAGAATTTTCAAGCCAATCATGAGTAAGGGTTCCTCTCACTTCTCTGAGGTTTTTTACATTGTATGCGCCACACTTGATCGTGTTAAACTAACAATAAATCTTTATATCTTCTCCAACCATCCTAAGTTATAGCTGTCAGATCTTTTGCTACGTAAATTTCTATGAAAAATGTTTTCCACCTCCCACTGTGCATGCATTTTGTTCTTTCATTGCATTTAGTATTCCTGTGAACCCTACATACTTTTCCTTTGAATTTTAGCCAAGTGACACCAATCAGATCTTCATTTTCTACTTCACAAATCCTATCCATTTTTTATATGTATCTTCTTTGTCCCCACCGTGTTGCAGATTTCACCTTATAGAACCACTGTGCTTTGTTTGAAGAGATTTTTAAGCCTGCACATTCAACCACGAGAAATCCAAAGATGAAGAAGAAAGTAAAATAAGGATGTATTGTGTGATATGAAACCTAATACCTTAGTCTAGTGAACTCTAACCCTTCCATTAGGGTACCATTTGAACAAACTAGTTGTATTGCATTCTATGAGAAGATTCAGGGCCAGGGTCACCACTTGCAGTTCACTAAACAATTTGCACTAAATTTCAAAGGGAAGAAAGTAAAAGTTGGAAATTTTGAGTTTGTTGTTTCTGAGAAATCAATATCTGATGCCACTAATATCCCTTTACATGGTGAATAATGGTATAAAGGCATGGAGTTGGATTTAGTTCATTTTAAATATTTTCTGAAGCTACAATACAAGGAGGGTATCGGTCAATTGTCCCAAGGAGTTATCTTCTAGACCATTATAGTAAGTTATTGAAGGTGATTCATAGGTATTTTATATGTGAAGGGAGGCTCAGCAAATTCTATACGTACCACATTAGACTTCTAATTCATTTTATAGGAAGGAAATCCTTGAATCTCCCTTACTATTTGTTTAGGAGTCTTGGAAAAATGGTCGATAGAGTTCAAGAAAAAGGGAGTCAGATTGAACTTAGCTTATTTCATTTTTCATTGATTAAATTTTTGGTGCTAGAGGAATTTCATAGGAGGGATCAGTCATGGCATGGATTCTTGATATCTTCAAGATGGATGGCACAGTCCTCTGACAGTCCAAAGAGTAAGAAAAAAACCCCATCAGTTGCAATCAAGGAAACCTCATATGTAGCAACTAGCTTAGTGAAAAATCATTTTATTGAGCAGATATGAGTGGGCAAAAGAAATTCCAAGAAACTTCACTTCTCACCTGAGGTAGAACAAGTGGCTAGGAGACTGAGAACAAGAGCTTTAGCCAAAATATTTCCGGTAGACCTTACACCTATTCAAATTGTTGAGATATCATAGAGTGTACCTTAAGGGGTGGAAGTTGATGAAAAGGATCAAAGAATTAAGGAACTACAATACCAACTTGGTAAGGCACATTTAATGATAGCACAACTGCAGCAAGAAAATAGATACCTCAAGAGGAAAAATTTACAAAAATCTACTAAGACTAGTGAGGGAAAACCATCAAAGAAAACCTTGGTACCTAATGATGAAGCAAAGGTACATAGAAGGAAAACCTATAGGATGTGCAGAAGATGGTAGTTGAACAACCTAGGAGGCCTAGAACTAGGTCTGATATTAGAAAAATAGAGTTGCAAGTGAAAGAAATTGCCCAACCAGAGCAAAGGATAATTGAAGTTTTTGATGATCAAAATGAGTTTAATAAACTAATCGAGAAAATAGAGGAACTTCAACAATAGGTAGATTGGCTTGCAGAGAAGTATAAAAGGGATAAGTTGAGGTTATTTAATCAGTTACAAATTGTTGAACCTATCCTTGAAAAGGCCAAACGAAAATTGAAGTGGACCTTGCCTCTGAATGGAAAGTAAGGAATATTTATACGCAAAACTCCGTTTTAAGAAGAATACTCAGATAGGCAAAACAACAGCTGAATAAGGCCAGGTAGTCTAGAATAAGGAGGATGAGAGGAATTTTAGACATACTTGCAAAAGCAACACAAAGTTAAAATTCATCAACTTGGTGTAGGAAAAGTCATCACATGGCTCAAGTTTTGGAAATGTTGCAGGTGTTGCGAAAGTTTGCTACGCATTTTGTAGAAAAGGGAGATGGTGCTTTGAAGCCAGGTTTTCAGTTTTGGGGCTCTTTCATAGGTTCATAATGTTCATAGGGACATTCCAAGATAACCCATCAATTTCATTTTTCACAGATAGGTCAGAAATATGCAGAACTTGAAATGTTGTGAAATTTGCTACGAATCTCGAAGATTTAAGCCAGATGCTGCGTTTTTTATACAATCCTCATTTTGACTTGTAAATTCAAGTTTTTGGGCTCCAGAAGTTGTTTAATCATGTTTTTAGGTGTCATTAATTATTAGGATGGTATGGTTAATGATTTTTTATGAATAACTCGATTTTGATAATGTATCAAGCTAAAAACTGCATTAGGTAATTAGTTCCTATTTTTCAGCAAAGTAGGTGAGAGTTCAATGTATCTAGATGATGAATGGATTTCCTTAAAATAAGTTGACCCTGCTAAGTGACAGTGGAATATTTTGATGTGTATAATATTTAAAAACCATAATAAAGAGGTTTTTGGTCAGTGTGAAGAAGCAAGGCTACTATTTTGTAATTTGTATCAATTTATCAAGTGAATAAAAGAAGGCAGAAGGAGTTTGACATGGATTCTTGTGTCAAACCTTTGTTGGTATGTTGTCCTCTATGCTATCAATTTTATCTTATGGTTCCATGGTTTAAACATATGTATTCATGTTTTAGCTTAAGAGTAAATATTGCAAAATTCATTGTTGTGCTCTCTTTTGTATAAGCTAAAAATTTTATGTGTCTTTTTCCTCTTAATGGAAATTCAAATTCATATGTGACGTGATGCTCTGATTGTTATTCTTGTGATTTTACATTCACGCTCCTGTTGAGGCCTTGAAAATCACTGCATCAACACAGGGGAAAACCACCCGATCCAGACCTTAAGATAGCTCCTTTTCCATTTAGGTAGTGGCTGCAACTAGTTATAATGGGACCAGTTTCCCAATTAAAGGTGATTGAATGAATGTGTAATGCTTATGATGGAGTGAAATAGATGGATTTTCTATAATGAATCAAATGGAAAACATATACGCTTATCTACTCTATAACCCGAGATTGTTTAACATTTATCTAGATGTGATCTATAATGATTTTCTTTAGTAAATGACAATATAGATTGCTCAAACACCAATGGAAATGAAATATTTCAAGATGATTATTTTGATTAAATAGTTAATCAAAATAATGTGCATAACTCATATCGCATTTAGAATATCAAAGCAAATTTCTTAACATGTATTTAAAAATATCAATGGCAACATGATCATAAATGAATACATGTAACATTGTTCTTTAAATACCATGTAATAAGAAATCTAAAAAGATAAATTTATGAACAAAATATAGGCACAAATATAGAAATACCAGATGCACATTGCCCAACTCATAAAAGAAATAGTAGTCGCTTAGTCCTCACGCAAATGATTTCATGAGTACATAAATGTAACTTCTCAAAATTCTTTATGAAAATTCCTAAAACGATGTTCTAGTCATTCTATTGAGAAAAAAATATGAAAGTACAATAGTGCGAGCCTTCATAAGCCTTTCTTCATAAAATTACAGACCTTAATTTCATACAACAAGTAAGCTTAAATAGCATAAAAACAACTGAATGTATTGTGCATAGTGTTAAGGTCATTTAAATAGATCCCTTCAATAACGCTTAAAGGAAAACATTTTTTTTTTTGCTAGAAAATTCTAAATGTGATTTGTTGTCTTCGTAGGCTTTGTTTGTTCCATTAGATTATCTGGATGTTTGTCTGTCTGTTTGAATTGAACTGTCACTTATTAGTACAATTATCCTCTTTTGTCATGAACCTAGACACGGAAAATAGGAATCAATAAGTAAAAATTAAATGAGATTGATAAGCAAGTTTCATTTGGAACAAATCACATTTTGCAGGAAATGAGGAAAAAATTGTAGAGCGTAATAAATCCCAAACACAACCATCATGGAGACGAATACAAAGTGAGGTCTGTGATAAGAGAGGCAAAATTTATAGTCTTATCGCAAATCACAAAACCTAGAGATATCGCAATTGCAATACTCGGGAATATCACAATCGCAGTTTTGGAGTGGCAGACTATAAGAAGTGGCTGAAAAACTTAAGATTTGCGATATGCCAGATGACGTAAGGGATGGCGTGATGGTGATATTGCAGTGCAAAGGGTCTTATCACAAATCATAATTGCATTTGGAAAGAATCTTTGGAACAAGTGGCATGTATAATAGAACTATGATTGTTGTGGATGCGATTTTTTTTCTGAATCACAGTTGATTTTCCCGTCGAGTCTGGGCCTGATCGCAGATCACAATTTGCAATTCGGTTGGTTCAATCGCAATCGCAAACCAATGAAGGTAATGGGGCATGGACTTATATGATAGAATATTATGCGATTATGATGGATACGGGGTCCTTTAGAAACACAGTTAATAATCTGTTCAGGTCCAGTCTAGTCATAATTAAAATAGGCAGGAGATAGGACTTAAGCCTTTGAAACTTTTGCGATAGTCACAGACACGGGGGGATTTATGGACTGCAGTGTATAATCTTGATGAGTCTGGATATATCGCATATTGTAATCGGTGGTGCGGAGCGGGGTATGGACTTAAGTTTTTTTGGATCTTGCAGTGTCTGCAAATGCGGGGAATTATGAACTGGATTAATTTTCCCATTGTGTATGGGCTTAAATCGCAATCGCAATCGATAATGTGGAGGGGTCTTGCCTTTGGAACTTTTTTATTATGTAAATGTGCAATGCGGGGTATGGCGGAGTTATAAATTTTTTAACCTTAGAGAATTTGAAAACTCTGATTCAAATTAAATAACCCGCATTGTTTAATACTTAAGGTTTTTAAAGCCTAAGTATAGTTTTGGTCTCGGGGGCTATTAAAATTTGGTTTTATTTTTTTTATTTTTATGGAAATGATTTCGATAATCAAGGTTTAATAATTTTAGTTTAAAAACTAACTATTAAACTTTGATTATAGAATTTTATTAACTATTTTTTTGTTTGTATTGATTTTCTAATTTTTTTGTTTTTTGTTTTTTAAAGAAATAAAATCAAAGGCTTTTTAAAACTAAAGGGTCCCTATTTTAATATAATAAATTTCATAGGGAATTTACAATTTATTAAAATGGGGGTTATTGAACAGTAAAATAATTGGCGATGCACTGGAACAACCAGTTATTTCTGATAATAATGAAATTTTCCAAGAATTCAGTACAAATAATTTAAGAAGTGAAAACTAATTTCGAAATATTTAGATAAATAAAATTACTCTGACTATAGAACTCATTAAATTGTGATTCCTTTTAAAAACCTTTCATGAATGAAAAACTCCTATTTGCTTGTATCAGTCATTAATCAGCTGCAAAAAAAAGTAGGGGGCCTTTTATGACTTAGTTTATAATATACTCGTTCGTCATAGGTAGAGCCACTACTACCAGCAAGCGTTCATAGCCTCAACAGGGTTACCTTTTAACCAACAACAATCCAAAAGGAGCATGATAATTTCCTATTTGATTAAATCATTTTTTTTCTTTTCATGATGACCCCATTTTAAAACCTTGTCTTTCTTAAGCATTTGTTGTAATGACAAAATAATTTGTGAGAAATCAGGGACAAACCTTTTGACAAAATTGATCTGTCCAAAAAATGATTGGATGTTTTTTTTGTTATATGGTGGAGAAATTTTTGAAATCTCTTTTATTTTATCAGGGTCAATGTAAATTCCATTTTTGTACACAATGAATCTTAAAAGATTTCCTTCACTAAGAGCGAAAAAATATTTTTTTGGATTTAATGAAATCCCATATTTTCTACCGCGTTCAAAAATTGATCTTAAATCTTGTAAATGATTATTTTTTTTCTTTGAATAAACAGTAATGTCATCCAAATAAAAAACAATTGTTTTGTTTAACATACATTTGAAAGCTATATCCCTGACTCATTGGAAAGTTGCCCCTGTGTTTATTAAAACTAATGGCATTTTTTGGTAGGCATAAGTTCCAAATTTAGTTCTGAAAGTAGTCTTTAACCTATCATATGGGTGGACCATGATTTTATTATATCGTGAGAAACCATCAAGGAAAGACATAAGTTCAGAACTAGCAATTGATCGTAAAATTGTTCCATAGTGAGTAGCAGGAAATTATCCTTTTTACTAGCCTTATTGAGATTCCTAAAATCTATACAAATGAGGATATCACTGTTTTTCTTCCTAAAAGGTACCAAGTTGGAAACCATCTTGAAGGCCTAATAGGAAAAATGATTTTAGCCTTAAGGAGTTTATTCAATTCTGTTTTCATTTGATTTTCTAAGTTTGGATGAATTTTCCTTAATTTTTGTTGGACAGGTTTATCATTAGATGTCATCGGAATTGTGTGTTGAATGATGGAGGTGTCAAATTTTTTGAGACCTTCGTAACTCCAAGCAAAGATATCCTTATATTTTTTTAAGAAATGAATGAAGAATAATATTTCTTCAAACGAGAGTCCAAGTCCTAAATTGGTGTTCTAAGGTTTAAGATATGTCCCAAGGTTTATTAATTCAAATCTTAAAGTTGAACTCTGTAGTTTTGAATTAGTAACTCTTTTAAATATGTCTTTTAAATCATAGAGATCCTCAAGTTTTACTACAAAGTTGGGTATGGGATTATCATGGATTTTCTATTTTAATTGATTGTCATGTTTATCTTCATCAATTATTTGGTCATCATATGATTTTTTGAAGTTAAGAAGATTAAAATTTATTCATCATCATTAAATACCTATCAATGGGTGGTATTATCAGGAATGGATGGTCTAAATGTTAAGTTTACAGAAAATCTATCAGGACTGTAATATTCAGATCATATCAGTTTTGATGCAATGCTAGCAAGAAGGTCAGCACCAACATTCTGAATCCTGGGAATAGCAGAAATTTTAAAAGCTAAAAAATGTGAAGTGAGAGACTGAACCAAAGACTGATAATGCTTCAAGTGCGTAGAGATACAATGCATAATGTTTCTTACTTGTTTGATTACAATTTCCGAATCTCCAAAAACTTGAAGGTATTTAACATCAAGGCTAAATTATGTGTACATACCTTGGACCAACGCCTCATATTTTGCAATATTATTTGTGCATTCGAATTCCAATCTAAAAGTCGGCATTGTCTTCACACCTTCAGGATTAATCAATATGCAACATCCTCCTGCACCATCACTTTCTTTCGACCCATCAACATACAATGTCCAGAATAAAGAATTAACTAATGGTTTTTCTAACATATTTACACATTTGGAAAAGTCTGTTTGTGAAAAAATTTCAATTTGAGAAGTTACAAAATTACTCCAAAATGGTGATGTTTATGCTTTAAAATTTTCAAAAAATGATTCAGTATAGTTTTCAAGAATGTTGTTATTAAATGCTATTGCCTCCTTTTCACCTTCGAAATCTATTACCGAATGTTTCATGTGTTTTCTCAGTTGATTCTAGTTTGATTAGACTTTCCATTAAATGGGAGCCATAAGTGAGACTAAACAGTGGAAAAATAACTGTGTAGTTTTTCTGATCAATCTCTACTAAGAATTAAAACGTAGAAATCTGGGATATCAGCAACTAGTATATCAATTATTTGACAAACTTCAGGATTCAAAGATAATCTAATAAGAACTGAATTCATTTCTTCTGTGACTTTGACTTTTGTCCTATCAAGTTGCACAATGTGAAATGCAGTTTTCTGGGGTGACATGTTTAATTTCAGACAAACTGAATACGGCATGATATTTGAAGAAGCCCCCAAATCTACCAAGCATTTATGTACATTTTTATAAAATATTTCATAAGTCAAAAGAAAAGGAGGGGTATGTGAATTAGACTTGTCACCTATCAGAATAACATCAGAGTAATTGAATAATGAATGACTAGGAGGTTTACCCATTTTGTTAGAAGCTTTGGATACCACAGCAATAGGAAGAGGAGAAGCAGGTACCACATTCAATTCTTTCATTAAAAAATTCTACTGTTGTTTGAGTTTAGTGAGTTCATGAAGGGAAATGTTTGCTTTTATTTTTTTCATATCCTCAACTATATTGTATTCAATAGTGTATGAAACTACTAAGGTTCTGGGTGAAGATGGAGAATTGGATGAAGACGAAATTACTTGAGGGGAAGTGGAAGTGGATTTTTTAACAACAACTGTATCTTTAGCAGTGGAAGTTGAAGGTTTATGTTTTTGAACTGGTTGTATAGGATCAACTATACCTTTACTTCGTGTGCCAACATGTAATGCTTCATATTCATTTTCAGTATCAGAAATGGGAAGAATAAAATCACGCATTCCATTTAACTCAGTTATTTGTCCATCGTGGGATTCATCAACAGGAAATGTTTCTTCCTCTTCATCCTCATCATTAGTTTTTGCATTAGAGATCATGTTTGGAGGTTGCAGACTAGGTGGCTGATTTCTTCTGTATCTTCTAAAAGTTTTTTTGGAAGAATATTCAGCTACTTGTTTTTTTATCTCTACCATCTCGTTAGAAAAAGTTTTAAGGACTTTCTATAATCCTTCAAGATCAAAGGGATCTTTAAGTGTTTTCTTTTTAGATTCATCCTCAAATGTAACTCTTTTTAATTTTCTGTCTTCCTGGTCCGTTTTATTTTCTAGCGCATTTATCCCCTTCTCTACAGACACAACTTCTTTCATGTTTTCTAACAAGGTATTTTTATTAGCTCTATCTACAAAAATTGCTACATTAGAAGGAAGAGATAAAATATACCATTCAATTTGTACATCAACACTAGGTCTAGAAGTAGCTGGGATTTTATTTAACAATTTGTTAAATCTGTAATTGAAAATATTTTTGAATTCATTTTTAAATTGGAAAGGTCATTGATAAGAGATGTGGTTGAGCGATCATCACCAAATTAGTAAAAAATTGTTCTTCAAAAATATCCCAACTAGTAATAGAATTGGTTGATAATGAAAAGTACCAAGACCCTGCTGATCCTTTAAGAGTGTATGGGAATAATCTAACAACAATGTCTTATTCAACTACCTCATTAGGATTGATGGCTAACATATAATTATCAAGGTGCTCTTCAACAGGTAACCCATCATCAGGATTGAATTTGGGAAGCCATCTTTCAAAATGTTTTAGTAGAGGATGAAGTGGTGTTTGCATTTGAATAGCTCCCGGATTGGACCATGATCTAGCTGCCATTGTAATAGTTGGGGAGGTGGATATGATGAAAGAATAATTGGCAGTTGTGATAGTATTGCTTGAGGCAGCACTAGTTGTTTGTGTAGAGGAAATGGAAATAGATGAAGTGATCGGTGGAGAAAAAGGAAATGAAAAGGGAACAAATGGAGATGTTTGTGAATGAGAGAATGAGGTAATGTCACTAGTAGATGTTTGGGAATATGATGTACCAGTTTTCATTCGGTGGGATTGAAGTGGAATTTAAATGGTGAGATGCAAAGTTTTTCACTTCGGGACCGAGTCAAAACACCAGTTCCGTGAAAAATAGAATTTATACTTCCTTCATAAACTTCATATGGTTCAGGCTTTTTTGTTGAAATGGAGATGTCTTCCAATTTCTTTATCAAAGTTCTAATTTTTGGTGATTTGTTGGGTTGTGTTATATTCTTTCCACAACTAGCCTACCTAGTTAGAGGGGGGGTGAAGCCCCCCTTTATTGCGTTGACTGTGCAGCGTGGGGGTCACAAGGGGTTTGAAGGGGGCGAGTAGCCTAGAAAAAAAAATAAAAAAAAATGGACCCTATATTAGGTTGGGCGGACCTACCTATGGCTTTATGCATGGTTTTCGCACATGGTTTTGGACACGATGGTTTTTGGTCCATGGTATTGGATGCTTCAACATGTATTGTAACATTGAAAGGAACATAATGAAAAATCAATCTGGTAGTCTCGGTTTTGGGATCCAACGAAAAATCTCTGTGTATATGTGTTTTATGTGTTATGCTCTCACATTGTTTATTTTCTGTGTTTTAGAATTTGTATGCAGGTAGTTTCTGTATGAGGTTAAAACCTACATTTGGGATCAAAACTGTTTTGGCTTCAAGGGGACGCATTTGTTGTTGAGGGGTTTCGCTCGGGCCTGTGGTAGACCCTGTTCAGTGGGGGATCTGAGGGATCGATTCTAGTGAAAGAAGATGGCGAGCAGTGGAAAGTTAGAGATCGAGAAATTTAATGGTCAGAGTTTTAAGTTGTGGAAACTCAACATGGAGGATCTGTTGGTGGATAAAGATTAGTGGATCGCGATAAATCTGGTTACTAAACCAACGGGAGTGTCCGATGAAGAATGAAAGAAGTTGGATCGGAAGGCAAAGAGCACAATATGATTGTGTATCTCAGATTTAGTATTGTTAAATGTATCAGGGTAAGCTACGGAGAAGGATTTGTGGGACAAGTTCGAGTCTTTGTACCAATCCAAGTCTCTGGTGAATAAATTGTTCCTATGGAAAAAGTTGTATAACCTCGGTGACAGAGCATCTGAATGCATTTAATAATGTGGTAAGTCAGTTATTATCTGTTGATATTAAAATTTCAGATGAATATAAGTGCATCAGTTCATTGTGTTCTCTACCATATTCATGGGATAGTCTAGTTATTACAATAGGTAGCAATGCAATTGCCTTGCAGTTTGATGAAATAGTCTCATCCTTGCTGATGGAGGAGATGAGACGGAAAAATATGGAGAGCCAGAATGGTGATGCCTTGTCTGTACAAGGATGGTCCCAGAACATAAACAAAAATAAGTCATCGCATGGGAGATTTAAATCTAGAGGGAGATCTAAATCTCCAGGAAAACCTGTAAAGGTGATGTGCTAGAAATGCAGAAGGGAAGGGCACTACAAAAGGGATTGTAAATCTAAAGATCCTAACACATGAACGGGATCTAATGATGCTCCTTCTACAGAGGCAAAAAACCACCTCGGATGAAGGTGGGGATGTGTACTTGGCTTCTTCAAGTAAACATGTAGATCATGAGGCATGGTTGATTAACTCAGGTGCATCCTTTCACTTCACTCCCCATAGAGAGTGGTTCTGCGAGTATGAGAAATACGATGGTGGTGATGTCTTCTTAAGGGATGGTAGGAAGGCTAGAATTGTTGGTCACGGAAAAGTAAAGTTGAAGTTGCAAGGTGGAAGGGTTAGAACACTTCAGGGTGTTCTGTATATTCCTTCATTGGCCAGAAATCTGATTTTTGTAAGCAAGCTGGATGATGCAGGTGTAAAAACAATGTTTGAGAAGGATACCTGCAAGATGGTTTGGGGAGCACTGGTATTGATGCAGGGAGTTCACATTGGAACTCTGTGCAAGCTACAAGGTAGCACTGTTGTTGATGAGTGCAACAATTCTGTGGTTCCTGAAAGTGGAGCAGAAAATCTAGTGGTCTCTGGAGAGAAGACCATGTTGTGGCATCAAAGGCTTGGACATATTGTAGAGAAGGGCCTTCAAATACTTCATGTAAAGGTATGGTAGAAGCTATGAGTAACAACTCTCTATATTTTGATTTCTGTGAAAATTGTGTATATGGGAAGTAGAATCGGGTGAGTTTCCCCTCTGGTGGTAAGAGGGAGAAATAAATATTAGAGCTTGTGCACAGTGATGTGTTTGGACCTGTGAAGGTTCCATTACTGGGTAAGTTTGTGTACTATGTATCATTTATAGATGACTTCTCAAGGAATACATGGATATATTTCCTTAAGAAGAAATCTGAAGTCTTTGACAAGTTT
>APFE031692184.1:32830-49158 GCA_000404065.3 Pinus taeda | reverse complement strand
AACATCAAGGCAAAGGTTGTAAGGTTCTTTTATTCATTAAGTTAATACAATCAAGTTTATTTTTCTCAATGAACTGTCTCTAATGGTTTGTTTTATGAGCTCCTTGATCTTCATAATGAACATGTTTTGTTATACGCAGGTATGCTTTGACGTGTGCTTGTTTATGTATGGAGGTTATTGAATGAGAACTGCTTGAAGCTGTTGGGATAAAACTGCCTCAAACAAGCATTGGACCGAGGTAGGATCTTTTACACTTCTTAGTATTCATTAATGAATTGAAACATGTTTAGAGAGAAATAGGTTTGCTTGCTCTCTTTGTTGCTAGATATCATTAGATACTAGGGAGATCGGTCTTGTCCGCAAGAACAATTTATCCGACCAACAATGGAAGGTCAGTTCCAAGTTTTGGAGGAAACAATGGAAGGTCAGTTAAGTAGTGGGAATTATGTCAAACTCAGTGATCATCAAGTTAAATGATCAATCAACCCAAAATAGCTAGTGCATGTAGAGAATTCGAGTTACCCAGTTGATATGGATATTCCAAGGAAATGTAACATCAGTTGTAGACTAGTCTTTAGTGTACATGTGTTGCATGCAGTTAGATGATCAACCTAAAGGAATTGCACAATTCAATTGAGGGAATTTCCTAAATAATAGGGGTTAATTCCTCAAGGAACAAGACAAGGAAATAAGAGCTCAAGCCGAGGCAAAATTTGACTAAGCTTGGGTCAAAGGCCTTCATTGAGTAGAGAGATAGGTTGTGCACTTATAGGGTGAGATTGGTTGAGCAAAAAAATTGTAATACATCTCTATTCATTTGATTAATGTAAGAGGAAGGCTTTTGGAATATTTCTTTCCCCAGATAAAAATACTTGTTGCATGTGTGTTATTTCTTCTTGTATGTTTGAGATTTTTTTTCTAAATTGTGAATTAATGTCCATTGAGCAGTAGTGTAGGTTTGTATATTGTGATTTTGATTAAAACTTCATGAGAAATTGAAAATCTACAGACTAATTTCTAAAATTTCCAAGAAGGATGACCAACAAGTTACAATCACATTCCCTCAATCAAATTGTCATTGACTAACACAAAATGTCAAAATGTGCTTGATATTAGGAGAAAGATCATGGTATTACCCTTTTCTACACCGGTTTAAACAACATCATAAATGTAATTAGTCACTTGAGAAAGCGTCATATTTGATGTGTCAACTTCCTCTCAAAGAATCACCGACACCACAATTGCATTGATGCAAACTGAATGATTTGTTAAGAAACCTGAGCACCAAAAGAAAGCAAGAGGTAACCTTATCCAAACATGTTCCAAGTCACAACATGAGTTTACCAAATTTGGATTTGATTGAAAAAAACACTCTAGAGAAACTTGTGATGCCTTTTTCCCCATAAGTCTTATGAAGAAATAATACTGACGAAGTATTGTAAATGAGGAGAACGAGGAGAACACTTCAAGCATCAGTATGGCATGCTTTGAGGACCCATAGATTGGCAGTTCCTCAAAAATGGAATTCTAAAGCATAAAAAGAAACATTTTCTGTAAGGAGTTACCTTTCCAGCTAACAAAGCATCAAGATAGATACTACTAATGAGTTGGGAACTTACCTTCTCAGAATTTGCTTGTTCTTAGTAAATTTAATCCATAAGATTGAATGACAAATCCATGAGTGTTCTCATTAGAAGTGTTTTTTCTTTTATTATTTTATGCTTCTTATATTATACATAAAAGTAAAAGTCACATTAGTATGATTTAGTTCACCTACTCATGACAGACAAGAAAAAGTGTCTTGATTGCAAAGCAATATCGAGACCTCTCATATATTTCCTAGGAATTAAAATTGACCTTAACTAATTATAAAAATCTATGATATCTAATTTGAAGTTTTCGCTTTGTAATTCAAATTATTTGAAGATATATTTTCAAACCATGTTGTTCCATTCAACCAACATGAGTGAACCCTAGTAAGTCTATCTAACCTTATTATGATCGAAATTATAACTTGAAAGTTTTTTAGTATGGAATAATTTATTAGTAATTGAAGATGGGCTAATCTCAATCAAGAGTTCTAATAACTATTGTTGAAGTGGAAACCTTTGTCCTATGATTAATTTTTTAAGTTTTAACAAGGCATACCTTGTATATAGTATCAAAGCTAACATTTTATCTACAAACTCATTCTTTAAATCACCTTCAAGTGTGACATGAACTCCAACGACCTAGAAATTGGATAAATAAGAGAATTTAATACTAAGAATCAAATAAATTAGAACATACTTTGTACAAGAAATAAATCATTCATCTCTTAAATGTTCCCTTATAGTTGTTTGACATTTTCTAGAATTAAAATACTCATCTAGTTGAGATACATTTGTGTTTGCACTACAACCTGCAGATAATGATGGTTAATTAGATGCATCTTGCACGTCTTTGTCAGAAAATATTGCCATGAGTTAATAAGTTCTTCAAATATCCTAATCCGTAGAAACAATCCAAAAAGTAAATAACTTTGTTATCTGAATTGCCTCCAAAAAAAACTAGCCCATCCAATTTCAATGTTATACATGAGGTACTAGCGCCATCTGGTGGAATTCATGTATTTTCTTTGATGATTGCCCCAAAAGATCACATCCTCCTGTCACCATCAAATTCGTCATTAACAAGGTTTCATAACATTTCAATCAAGAAAACTAGAAGTATAAGAAAGATATAAGAAGAATCAAAATTCTTTTTTTTTTTTCTTCAGAAAAACTACCCAACTTTTGCCCACCATAGATAAGAACTCTTAGGACATGTCACTCAAGGGGTTCCCAAGTAAATGAGAGAATTGAATTTGGACCAGCGGAGGTAAATCCCACAAGCATGGATCCAACTTAAGTACAGATCTAACATGAGCCTAGAGAGATCCGAGAAAGATCAAATTTCTTCATGTGCAAACTTCTTTAGAGTACAAAATACAATGCGTAATTTTTTATTATTTAAATTGTATTTTCTAATGGTGTATATATAAGATCAAACAAAGATTTTAACCATAAACTTTTTCATGATAAATGCATTATTTTTTAAAAATGATAGTTTACATTAAAATATTTTACATAACATGTACATTAAGATATTTTATCGAGCAAATTAAAATGGTTTTTTTATTATTAAATATTTTTAATCATATGTCAATATTAAATTCATATTAAATATTTTTTGATAACCCAATATTGAATATTTTATTATAGTAACACATCATTTTTCTATTTAAATTATAATTTATTTTCATTTTTATTTTAAAAAGCACTAAACCCTAGAAAACCCTTGAGTTTTTTTTCATATATATATATATTTTAATTTATCAGTGCTACTAAGGAATTTTTTCTAGCAAAAAAAATTAATTTCAAAGGAGCCTAAAATATTATTAAATGACGTGAGGAAAGGAAGTTTCATCTCACTCCTTACAATTAATTTTGAAACCCACAGAAGAAATCTCCATTAAGAGGGATCTGCATAGGGCTTGCAAATTTCCAAACAATTAGTGGTTAGCAAATTATTTAAAAGTTTCAGATAAAAATAAACTATGAGACAAGATTTTTTACACACTAGACATTAAAATCTAAAGTCTTTAAGTTTGAATGCCACAAAACCCTAGAGAACTCAAATAAATGGTATACTTAGCAAGGAATATAATGCATATACCTGTCACAAACAACTCGAGAGAGCGGTTGTAGGATGAAAGAGAAACCATACTTGGCCCTAGCATAACCATTTTTTACCAGAGAAGCAAACTCATTTAACCATAGTCCAAGATTATGAAAGTTTTGAGGGGAAAAATATTCCAAAACAATGAAATAATGGAATATGGGTGTACTTGGTCATGTCACTTCAATCTGAAATGAAAGAATATCAGTGGCAAGAATGCCATAAAAGAAAGCAAATAATGCCACAAATATCTCAGACAAGAACCTTTACAAAGAGAAATTTAACTACCAAAACCAAAGAGTCCTCCCTGACTGTTCAGGGCAAAGAAAAAATCCTTAGCTATAACAGTTCACAATTTCTAAGATCACAATTTCCCCTGATGTGTTCCTCAAAGGCCAAGGTATCACAAGTCATAATTTCTAAGATCTTCATGACACCCTTTGTCACGCCCCGAGGGCGGCGGTAGTCTTTCAACCGCTCTTGGTGAGGTGCGGAACCACCGAACACTTTCTTTTCACCAATACTTATGTTCGTGGACTACAGCTAACCACTTATTACTGCTTAGTTTGTGTTTCTCAACTAAGTATTATTTCTTTATCCTTTATACCAATGAACACCCATACACATTAATTATCAACAATAATTATAAATGATGAACACAATTGCACAATATAAAGGGAGGGGCAATTCCCTGAACAATGAGTCTTCCCAACAATATATTATACAACAGTTTACAAAGTTTTACAAGTATACTTGGAAACCCCAAGTTTCATACTTAGCCAAATTTACAATCCAAGGCAAAACGCAGTTGCCTAGCTCGTCGGCACCTCCGCACGGTTGCCGCACAACTCACCAATGCTTCGTTCACCTTGTCGCACAATCATTTTGTTTGCCCAACTCGGGCGCGCCTCCAAGTCGCCGCACATAGGCACCTCTAACCGAGATACACCTCCGTCCACAATCTCAACACTTTACCAAGTCACTGTGCACACTTGCACGACGGGCGGGCACTCACCCGAGTTGCCAAGACACCCGTGCCAAGTCGTCGCACAAACCGGGCGCTCCTCTGTTTCACCGTCGGGCACCTTCGCACAAACCGAGCGCCACACCCGTGCATGCCTCAACCGACCATGAGGCGCCACACACTCGTGCACGCCCTCACCCAACCATCGGGCGCTCTTGCCCGCACCTTCACCCACAACCGCGCTACCACCGTGCACACTTGCCCAAGAATGGGCGCATCTATAACCTGCGCCTTTCTCCTTAGAACTACGCATAAGAACTGCGCCTTAACTCCTTAGAGCGAAGATTGTTGAGCGATGGATGATGATCCAAATGCCATTCACGCACTTTCATATATACCAAACGTGGGGCGAAGTCTGGTTGCCCAACCGACTCGCTCAACGCTCCACACGCCATTGCAAAGTCTCCAAATAACATGTCGGCTCCACACAATCGTAGGTCGGCCTCCATATGTTTATCACCACGCTCCCCATGCATATAAACATGCTCACCCCCTCTTCCCTTATGCGCATAACATCATCGCATAACCAAGGAGCTCGCACCTATGCCGAAATGCTGTTGCACTTCGTCCAACCGCAGCTCTACCCGCGCGCTCGTTCAGCCTTCACCCACAGTCATATATCAACCGAACTGCAGGTCGTTACATCTTCCTCCACCTGAAGTCATTGTCATCCTCGACAACATACCATCTTGGTAGCCATCCACCAAGATCAACAATGTCTGTCTTGTCCATGATGTCAACTCCTCCACATACTGCAAACATCCCTGCAACATATGTAGAACCACTGTCTCCATCATGTCTCACCCCGACAACCATCTTTCACCAAGACCACCATACCAAGGTATACACCCCATTGGTATGCCATACATTGGAAATCATCTCAATCTATGACCATCGACCACCCTGTCACAATCTCCACATGCTGCTCTCCATCGTGGAAGGCTGGCCCCACCATCTTAAGATACATGCTTCCTACAACCTCTCGTGTCAACCTCATCATGTGTTGTCCCTGTGTGAATTGGTAACATGATACTCCAACACAATGCTAACACATCTCTGCACACTTCGTGACCCCCTGTTTGAACTAGTCGGGTGATCAGTCCAACTGTCACGCTCAAACCATGAGAGTGAACATCCTCATGCCACCATCAGTGGTTTCTCAGAACATCCCGTCACATCCTCAACTTGATCAAGAATCCATCGCCATACAAGTGTAAGCCATGCTTAGGTCCATGAAGTAGCCCTCATCTCATCTACAACATGTTGTCCATGATGTCTGGTACTAATGTGCTGCATGAAATCAACCACATCTATCCCAACATCATCATCCATATGTGTATCTCCTCAATATGAAGAGACCATCTCATCAAACTCCAAATCTCGCGGTGTCACATCCAGGTCCATCAAGCAATCATATCTGCAATGTGTCATCCCTCAAGTCTGTTATAGAAACAAGTATATACCTGTCTCATCTATCCATGTGGTGCCCATGACCATAGATCAATCAGCTCCCATGTCAAAAGTGGTTAAGTCTCAGCTCAACCCATGCTCAAGTGTTGCCACCAAGGTATCATCATCGTCGTAACTCCATCACTCCAAAGTGTCTCATATCGATCCTCCACATCAAGTCACTCTTTCTAGCCATTCCCATACATGTACTTGAAAGTATGCACCCCAACATGCATCAAAGTCTCTGACCTCAGCTCCTCAATGCATCATATCCTCTAAGTCCAGCATATATGAAGTCCCTAAAGGTCACAACCTCATGTCATCATGAGCTCCATGAGTCATCTCCAACCAACACTCTAGCAAGCATACAAGTCTCGGCCCAAAGGTCTCTACAAGATGCCCCAGCTCTCCATGTAGTAGGAATGCTCCATATTTTGCTCACAACTCCATCCAAGTCCATGGCCTTGTTGTACATAAGTGCACAACCTCTCCATTAGCTCATAATAAGTCTCCATATCACACCAGCAAATCCATCTGCACAACATCTCTGCCTTGGCACTCTTCATTAGATGTCCATAGTGACACCTCTACAAGTGTTCTTGCATAATGTCCCTGCATAAGACTGCCATGCTCCATGTCTCCAACCTGATGTCCATGACTAAGTTGGCCATGTAGTCCAACCAAGTAGACCCATTACAACAATCGATCATCCTCATCCAAGCTACAATCTTCGGTCTCGTGAACTCGGTCACCCAACCATATCATCATCATTATGAGTCCCTTCCATCATAGCTCCCCCACTGAAGGTTCCACCAAGACTATCTCTTGGTCTCGGCCATGAGAAGTCCACCCAAGTGTGTGCCCTTCTTCAATCTGTCCATGAGTCATGCCGGGGCACTTAGCCAATTCTCTATGCGGCTAAAGCATGACCCAATTATCCGCAACGATCATCAAGTTCCTCCCTTGTCACGGGCCTTTGTACCTTCTACCATAAGGTCACAAACAACCCCAACAAGTCCTGCAATAGTCAACAATCCTTGCTTCTCCATACAAGTTCTCATCATAGTCATCCATGGTAAGATTCTCCCTAGCATCGGCAAATTGGTGTTGCTCTTCCCTGCATATGGTCCATCTACCAAATGCTCAAGTGAAACACAAGTATCAATAGTACTTACATCATCATCATGAGGTTCCTCCATATGAGTATCCCCATCCATCCATGTCTGCAAACTGCACGATCTTGGTCCAACTTGATCAATCTCAAGTTCATCCTCCATCGTTGTCACATCTGCAACATCCTCAATCATCACGACTTCCTCTTCCTTGTCGGCACAATCTGCAACTTCATCTTGCTCCATTGTCCAACCAAGTTGAAGAAGTTCATCTTCAACATTCTTTTCCAAGACTTCAAGCTCCTTTCGAATCCGGGGATTCTCTTCTTTCATTCGCTTCAACCTGTATAAGGTAAGCAAGATCTTCCCTTCACATTCTTCCAAACCTGCCATGCCTTGTTGTTCAACTTGGCCTAAGCACGATGCTTCATCTCTGCTAAACCTGTTCACCATTCACCAGCTTCACCAAGTTCCCTGCAACCATGAACTAGCCCTTGTTCCATTTGTATGTGAAATTCGCTTCCTTCACCTGCAAGTACCTGCTTCCACTGTCACTTCGTCATGAGCAACCTTGCTCTACACCAGCTTCAACCGAGCTCTGATACCAACTGTCACGATAGTGCAATGGGATCAACACTTCATCATCAACCCAGTTAGCGACCTGCTCTGATACCAACTGTCATGCCCCCAGGCCGGAGGTAGTCTTTCAACCGCTCTTGGCGAGGTGCAACACCACCGAACACTTTCTTTTCACCAATACTTATGTTCGTGGACTACGCCTAACCACTTATTCCTACTTAGTTTGTGTTTCTCAACCAAGTATTATTTCTTTATCCTTTATACCAATGAACACCCATACACATTCATTATCAACAACAATTATAAATGATGAACACAATTGCATAGTATAAAGGGAGGGGCAGCTCCCTGAACAATGAGTATGCCCAACAATATATTATACAACAGTTTACAAAGCTTTACAAGTATACTTGGAAACCCCAAGTTTCATACTTAGCCAAATTTACAATCCAAGGCAAAAATCGGTTGCTTAGCTCGTCAGCACCTCTGCACGGTCGCCGCACGACTCACCAACGCTTCGTTCACCTTGTCGCACGATTGTGTTGTTTGCCCAACTTGGGCGCACCTCCAAGTCGCCACACACGGGTGCCTCCAACCGAGACACACCTCCCTCCACAATCTCAACACTTCACCAAGTCACCGTGCACACTTGCACGATGGGCGGGCGCTCACCCGAGTTGCCAAGACACCCGTGCCAAGTCGTCACACAAACCGGGCGCTCCTCCGTTTCACCGTCCGGCACCTTCGCACAAACCAGGCGCCACACCCGTGCACGCCTCAATCGACCGTCGGGTGCCACACACCCGTGCATGCCCTCACCCAACCACCAGGTGCTCTTGCCCACACCTTCACCCACAACCGCACTATCACTGTTCACACTTGCCCAAGAATGGGCGCATCTATAACCTGCGCCTTCCTCCTTAGAACTACACACTAGAATTGCACCTTGACTCCTTAGAGCGAAGATTGTTGAGCAATGGATGATGATCCAAAAGCCATTCACGCACTTGCATATATACCAAACGTGGGGCGAAGTCTGGCTGCCCAGCCGACTTGTCCAACACTCCACACGCCACCGCAAAGTCTCCAAATAACATGTCAGCTCCACACAATCGTAGGTTGGCCTCCATATGTTTATCACCATGCTCCCCATGCATATATACATGCTCGCCCCCTCTTCCCTTATGCGCATAACATCATCACATAACCAAGGAGCTCGCACCTATGCCGGAACGTTGTCGCACTTCGTCCAACCACAGCTCTACCCGCGCACTCGTTCAACGTTCACCCGTGGTCGCACATCAACCGAACTACAGGTCGTTACACCCTTGGTCCCTTCAATGATCAAACCGTCGACATGCTTCACAACTCCACGTGTCACCAGATACCAGATTGTGAGTTTTTTTAATAATACTATTATTATCTGTTTGTCATCAAAATTGAATCTATATTTTATTATATTCCTCAAAATAAAATTATTAAAAAAAAATAAAATAAAATTATACAAAACATTTAAATATATAGACTCATAAAAAAAATTTGCACATGGAAAAATTAGATTCTTTAGATTCATATTAATTCAGTATTTAAAATAGATATATACTAATTTAACTATAAGTAACACAAAATTCCCCTACAAATTTAAATGTTCTTGGTCAATGAGATTTCACAATTTAAAATATATTTTTTTAAAATATCCAACGCTACTTACATATATTGGAAACTCAAGATTAGGGTCTAGATTTATTGTTCTTGCAGCATTCACTGCATTGCGCTTGATTAAGCTCAAGATCTATTTTTTTTTCATCTTTCGCGTGCATTGCACTTTTTCCAAGGCTTCCTTCTTGACTAAAACTCAGTGTCTATATAAAAATTCAAAAGGGTTGCTCATACCAATTATTATAAGTGGTTTTATGATCTATGATTCTAATTTAATTCTTGCGCTACTTCAAATTTGAACTCCTAAATCAGACTTGTTTATTATCACACTAAAATATGTTAAATGTCTCCAATTACAGATACACCAAACATTCTAAACTTTTAATGTTGGGAGTGGAGGGTTACTACAATGTTATTAGATCATACTCCGTGAATACCTGCAAAATCATGGCGTGGATCTTTAAACAAAACCATATAATTATTAGTGGGAACCCCACATATTTTGACATGTCAAGATATTTTATGTCCAATGCTGGTCATTTTTGTTAATACCTTCATACTAATGTGACCAGTACACCTTACACTTTTTGGTTGATCTGGGCAGGTGATGTTACTTTTATGTTTTGCGTTTGAATTAGAATACAATATGCATGGAATTTTAAACGCGATCAATCAACTGTGTTGAATTGGTTTCATAATAACTGCAATTTATGTTAGTGTGTAAATATTTTTATAGCATCAAATATTTTCTGCCATCCGTTGGCTAGTATATAGGATGGTTTGACAACAGTGAAACATGGTCATGAATACGAAGTGCTTTCCACAATCATTTTTTTGCCATCCATGATCAATCTAGGATTGCTAGGGATACCAAGAATATTTTCATTGAACGCAATCACCTGTTCTCTTTGGTTGGAGGCGTTTCTTAGTCGAATGCAATCACATTCTTTTAATATGGTTTGTACTGCACCCTAACCATACTCAAAGAACCACTATTCTTCGTAGAACATTTCACACATTAACATAAATTGTACTTCCTTTACTATCCCATTTATTTTTACAACAATGGTATACCTTTTAAACTCATAGTATGAAATAAAGAATTCAAAATGAAATTACTGTCACCTCTATCAATTAAGAATAAATAAATAAATTATATAATAGTTACTTTTGCCCACTGAAACAATGAATATATTAAACTTATATCAACAATTGTAAATATTAATGCACACATCATTGCTCAAATGTGTGGCATGTTGACAAAGAGGGGAGGAAAGAAACTAAACCTACAACAAAGCTACATAAGATTGCAATTTAATAAGAAATCCAAGTGGACATAGATAAGTTTTCTACCAGCCTCACATTACCTTTTAGTATTATTGGACTAATCTCAAGCATAATTGCTACATACAAATAGATTTCATAAATCACATGAACAATGTTTGGATTCTAAACATATTCAATTTGCCATGACTAATCTATAATCTTTCTTTCCAAGTATGAGATTTACTTTTTTCAAACCAATAACTTTTCTTGATTTGAACTCAAAAAAGTTGCAATTGAGTATGCAAGTGGTTTTTGTAATCTACCTATCCTTTTATCTCCTTAGTTTATTTACACATCATGGAAGCATGAGATTGTATGCTTACTCCTGTAGTTCTCATCCTATTTCTATATATCATTGTTCTCCTATAATTGGAGGATATATGCTCTTGTATATGAAGTACAACTTTTCCAAAGAAATTATATTAATTTTCTTCTAGTCATACTTCAATGTCTCTGACATTGTACAACCTCAACACGATTCTTGCATCACACTCATTTTCAACCTTTAACACTAATATTTTAGCTTATCCTGACAACCTATGGTATATGTAATTCATGATTAATTTCAAAATCTTTCCATGCTTTTTTTTCTAAATCTTCTTGTATTTTACCCTTCACCATCTCCAAATCTACTAATTAAGGGAAGTTGACATGTTAAGTGCATGCATTCTCCTTTTTTGTCATGTAGAGCTCTCAAATGAGCAAAACGCAAAGAAGGGTTCACACAATATGGTGATTATGGTGGGCTGAATCCCTTCAAGGCACATGTGATTAAAAGCCTCATCAAAATCCACACTTTGTACATACTCACTTATCACGTATCATTACATTCCATGATACTACATGTGATTTACACATTTTGTTAAGCAAATTGGAAGAAACACCCATATCTCGACATTCCAATATATATTTATGAGAATTTTCTCCACAAATGCATTTAATTGAAACACAATAGAAATTATGTGATTATGAATCTACTTTCCCTCTAGAAAAAAGACAAATCAACACCCACAATTAACATTAGTGTATTTTTTTGGCTATGTTCTTACCCCTTCCATTTTGTAATGAAAATCAATGCCTTCCCAAAAATTCCCATTTTGCAATACCCTTTGGTCATCACATTCCATAAATTAAGATTATGTTCACACATTTTTCAAACATTTGGTATGCATGTTCCATCATCCCTAGCATGTCATACATATTAATAGGTTTGAATCTAGGTTTAGGTGAAGCCCAATTGTGCAAGTAAATACATGAACTTCTTTGATGTGATGCCATTATTTGTTTGCAAGACATAATCATAAGTGTGGAAACCCGCGATTTACATGGATACAATGGTGGAACTATTGACTTGGGATTTGTAACAGGGCAATTTTTTCTTATATATACTAATATCCATCACTAGTTGAAAATGTTTTCTAAAGTTCAAGCCCAACAATATAAATCAAGTTGTGACTTTTGAAATAATAATTCAAAGTAATAACTTTTATGAAGAGATAAAGATATGGAGTATGCTTGTCTCGCGAGCACTGGTAACAAAAAAGAGTTACAAATAAAATGAAAATGTAAAGGAAACGTGGGTTTTTCTTACCTCTTTTAGTGTCATCTTTCTCTCATGATGGCTCCACAGGGTGTTTACTTTTTAGCCTTAAATTTGACTTAATTAGGACTCTCACTTCAAATTGCAAGATTTACATGTGTAAACCTATGAATATTGTAAGTGCGAAACCTTCTCTTTAGAGAAAAATTAACCAAGACCAAATAATTGCAACAAAATTTATAATTTAGGTAAGCTACACCAAGTCCTCATGGGTATCGATTTAACATGCATGTAATTTCCTTGATACCTTATACAATAGAAAAGAGGAGAAAAAAATCGTTATAATTCAAAACACAAAGTCTGAGAACAATAATCTATATGATAATAATGGTTGAATATCAGGGTTGTAGTACCCTTAAACCTTATGTAAAATAACAAAAAATAATATAGCTTATATGCCATCATGAGACATTTGTTTACAAAATGGAATCAACATTGTTAATTCATCAACTTTGTTGACTATTGGGACCTAGGAAGGAAATGATAATATGTAACTTCAGAATATATTCGTACAAGGAACTCTGATAAGGAGAAAAAAATTGTTACAAGGAGAAAACAATTGTTACAATTGAAAACAAAGTCTGAGAATACTTATCTATATGACAATAACGATTTAATACGAGGGTTGTAGTGCCCTTAAACCCTATGTATAAAAATAAAAAAATAATATAGCTTATACCAGATCATGAGACATTTGTTCACAAAATGGAGCTAATAATGTTAATTCATCAACAAGGTGTTGACTATTGGGACCTAGGAAGGAAATGAAAATATGTAACTTTAGAATATATTCCTAGAAGGAACCTTGATAAAGAAATAACATGAAAATTGAAACCCTAATAACTATATAGAACAAAGTGTATGGAGGAGTTAGATTTGGGGCTGTTACCTCGCAGTACATCTCTAAGATTGTGAATTAATTCCTGCCATGTCATATAAACTGGAATATTTGTTACCCCTCATTCATGGAATGGTAAAAAGAAAATACCATGAGGAAATCCATCAATCAAAACCTTGAGGAAGGCAAGCAAGTAGGGATTATTACTAATAAATCCAAATGCATAGATAAAATACCCATCAAACCAAGTAAACAAGGTAATGTAAGATAGGTGAGGTTAATCCAAATCTCCTTGTCCAATCTACAAGAAAGCATCAGGAAATGGTATTTAACGAAACATCATTGGAAAAAATTTAAGAATACATTAGAAAAACCCTTGATACCTCTTTTTAAACAAATATTTGGGCTCTGCTCGAGGAAGGAATAAGTCCATTCATTGTGAGAAAACCATAATCAACTTGCCACAAAAGAAAAACCCTAGTTTGGTGTAGAAAAAACCTGGCCTGGTGCAACAAAACCCTTGACAGCCAAGAAGGGACAATGGTAAATGACTGAGGAAAACATAAGTGCATGTTTTAAATTCTTAAACCATTAAAATAAGGGTCTAAATGATAGGATAATTATAAAAATAAATAATATTTTAAGATGAAATAATAATTTAAGACAAAATGATAATTTGTCTCAAATAAATGTCTTAACTGCTCATATTGTGTAGTAGTGCAGTTTAGGTTGAAAATATCTACAATATCCTAAAATAATGCATTTAAAGAATGGGAAAAATTAAAATTCCTATAATAAAAGGGAGAACTATCAGTTTTACAACTTTTCTTTTACTATGAGCATTGGTTATTATAACTTTGGAAGCTTCCTTGACTTTATTTGAAAGGGTTCATCAATTTTACAATCTTTGAGTTATCTCTAAAGGATATTTTTAAATTTAAAAACAAATTATCGAGAGCCAATTATTTGTAAGATAAATTGTGCAAAAGATGGTACCTAGATCTATAGGAACAAGAGGAGAGGGAGTAAGAACTAAATCTTACTCAAAGAAGAAGCATACGAACAATATTATATGAAATGGAGACCACACAAAGATGAGGCATTGACACTGACCACATTAGTGAAGAGTCCTTAAAAGAAGAAGAAGTCGATGTTGAAGAAGAAACTCAAGAAAAAAGAATGGTTAAGATGATTGCAGGTTTGAGCACCAAACTAATATTGGAAGTTCCTATGTACAAAGGCAACTTAAATGTTGAAGAATTGATAGATTGGATTAATTCCATGTAAAAACATTTTGGTTACTAGAATGTAGTTGAGGAGAAGAAGGTCAAATTTGAAATAACCATATTGAAGGTACATGCCTTGCTATGGTGGTACAACATGCAAGTAGAGCTAAGAAATTAAGGCAAGAAGAAGATAATGAAATGGGACCAGATGGCGATGAAAGTGAAAGGTAATTTTATGCCCCAATATTATCAACTAAATATCTTTATATAAATGCAAAACCTCAAGCAAAATCAATATTTGTGAAATAGTATATATAAGATTTTTACAAAATAAGTATAAGAGTTCATCATATAGAAGAAGGTATTGAAAAGGTAGCTAGATATATTTATGGTTTAAAATATGAAATACAATTCGAGCTGAGTATTTTTACTTTAAAAACTATTGAAGAAGCATATCAGGTAGCTCTCAAGGTGGAAGAGAATTGGAAAGGAAACAAAGCTAGAGAGAAAAGGGGAAAAGTACAATGGGAATTGGATGATAGACAAGAAGTCGAGGAACATTTCCAGACCACACAAAAGAAGGAAGTGGTTCCCATAAGCCCAACTAGTCATCAAGAGGACAACATTTCAGAGAGAAGAAGATATCAATGAGGTACAAGAAGATATTTTATTGTTAGATGGTACACATGAAACACAATTAGCCACAGTAATCAAATGAATGTGCAGAGAACACTTCCACAAATACAAGAAGTGTCCACATTACATAGACATATATAGAAAGTGCGAAGTCCTTAGAGCATGAGAATGCACTAGAAGTTGGAGAATATATAATAATGAAGAGAGGAATGTTGAAACTTTCCAAGGAGAATAAAGTGCCTCCACAAAGAAAGGAATTAGTCATAACCACTTGTAAGTGAAAAGGTAAATGCATTTGAGTTGTTATTGTTATTGGAAGTACTGACAATTTGATGTCTACAAATATGGTGGAGAAGTTAAACCTAAAGAGAGAAATGCATCCTACTCCATACAAAGTGTCATGGTTGTATAAAGGAGATTATATATTGGTAAAGGAACAATGTGAAGGACAATTTCAGATTCAATATTACAAAGATAAAACACTTTATGATTTCATTCCCATGGATGTATGTAATGTTATATTAGGTAGACCCTAGCAATATAGCATAAAAGTAATGCACAAATGAAGGAGAAACACATACAATTTTAAAAAGGAAGGTGAGAAACACACATTGATACCATTGAAGTATGCACGTGCATTAGTCAATATTAATAGTCAAATGTTAATAATGAGTGAGAAGGGGATTTTGATACATGAAACTAAAGAGGAAATAGGATATACACTTCCTAATAAGACAAATATAGTTGTTGAGGTAATTGATTACCTTTAGAAAATTAGATTCTATTAAATGAACATGGTAATATGATGACTAATGAATTGTCTAGGGAAGTGTTGACAAGAGTAAACAATGTAAACTTTGAAACGGGAACTATAAACTCAAAACGAGAACTCTGGCCAAAAAACCCTATAAAAACATAAAAAACAGTGCTAAAAATGAAAAGTGTTGATGCTGGAATAACACTTTTTTTTTATAGGGTAAATTTTCAACATGTTTTAAAATTGGCAGTGAAAACCAATTTTTTGTGCAAAAATTGTCCAAAAGACATCCTCAAAATGAAAAGTGTTGATGTTCGAATAACACTTTTTTTTTCAATGGTAAATTTTGTGCAAAAAACACTTTCAAAACAAAAAGTGTTGACGTTGGGATAACACATTTTTTTTCAAGGGTAAAATTTCAAC
>APFE031692184.1:3569-25755 GCA_000404065.3 Pinus taeda | reverse complement strand
AAAAAAAGGAAAAAAAGAAAAAAGAAAAAAGTGTATTCTACATCACCACTTTTCAAAATCGGGTTATGTTTTTACTACCCCTATGAAATGAGTAATCGTATTGCTTATTTAAATTGCCAAAAACTATGCTCTAAAAAAAATATGTGTTCTGCATCGCCCCTTTCCAAAATCGGGTCACTTTTTTGCTATCTCTACAAAACGGATATCCCATTTCAAAGTTTATGTTGTTAATAGGAATAGAATGTGAATTGGAGTTATATTGGGTGGATGGAAAGAATATTTTTTATCTCCCCCACCTAGGTTCAATTCTTTGCAAGTGACATGATGATGAGAATTATTGATGTAAAGACTACATGATTATGAATTTTATAAATTCCCTTGAAAAAAAGAGAGAAGGGATATATCATCTAGTGACATTTACTACACAAAAAGATTTTCAAAAATAGATTGTGATAGAAGGAAGTAGTGAAGAAATTATAACATGTGAAAAACAAGAAAATGAAGAGGAAAAGGTAGCCTTAAGAGACAATGAGGGGTTTTTGTGTGACAATCCTCAAATTGGTATTAAAAATGATATGGGTGAGTAGTTCATGGAAGAATAAGTATTTGTGGGTTTGAAAAAGGATGAGCATGAGCAAGTGATATAGGTAAAATTCCATGCATATGAGGCACAAAATGAGATATTGGAGTGTATATGTACAAAAGAAAGGAAGGAAGGATAGAAGAATAAGAAGGAAATTTTCTTTCAAGTTATCTTGGTATTTATATACATAAAAATGATTTTGATGGTTGAGGACGGGCTTCTAAAGCCTAATGAACAAGTTGATTTCTTTAACATGTTTGCTTCATGTAAGATGAAAAAGAATATGACAGAAATATATTAAAGATAAAAGTTGAAGAAATAATTTTTTATTTTTATTTATTTTTTTATTTTTTTATCTCACTATATAAAGGTGAAATAAGGGTAACAGGGAAGTTTTTTTGGAGCTCTGCAACCCTAATGGTCATGCGGCCATGAGGTAGGCGGCGTGGAAAACCACAAATCGCAGTAAGAAAGTGTCACTAAAACCAAGAGATTACAACAATGACAAAGGAAGACATGAGGGGAGAGATCCCCTACTATAGAGATACAACGAAAGGAGTAGGACAAAGCAACAACAACCTGGACGAGGAGATGAAGACACAGGGACCTGTTCTCAGAGCAAGATGGTAGGCAGGTAGTAGAGGCAAGTGTTTACCATGCGCAGTGGAAAAACTGAGATTCATTATTCCAATGAATAAACTAGAGAGCTATAGAAGCTACATGAAGGACCATGCACTAACATGCAATTTTATTGGAGTTTTGTCGTCGGAAAAGGACCTCACCAAATGGATCTAGCAAAAATGGCAACCCTGAGGCCAAAAAGAGCTAAAGCTGGGAGCAAGAGGCTTCTTTACAGTAATTTTCTCAAACTTGCAAGATAAAGAGAGAGTGTTTGAAAATGGTCCCTATTTCCATTATAATGCAGGATTTTTCATGAGGTAATAGGAGAAATGTTATAACCTTGATAACGAAAAATTCCTAGTAGCCCTAGTTTGGGTAAGACTGTTTGGATTACCTATGGATTTCTAGGATTTAGAGATCCTAGAGGGAATATGAAATACCATAGGAAGCTTTGTTAAAATAGCTGAATAAAAAAAAAAGGGAAGATACACTTCATATGCAATAATCTGCGTTTATATGAACATAGCCGACCCGATCCCGGGGCCAGTCGAGCTAGAATACCATGAGGAGGTATGGCAACAAACATTGGACTATGAGCATATCCCTTTCAGATGCACAAGGTGTCATGAATATGGACATATTTTTAAGGAATGTCCTCTTAACACAGAAGAGGAAGAATGGAGAAAAAAGCAACAGAAGAAAAATCAAGAAGATAAAGAAGGGTTTTAGGAGATAAAAAACAAAAAAAGACTTACAAAGGAAAACCCTAAGGAAGGAAGAAAGGAACAACAAACCAAACCAAATAAGTCAAACATATTTGAAGTTCTATAAGAAGAAGAAGAAGACACGAAAATTCAAATAATGGACTATCAGGAGGAGAAAGGGCAAGAGGGCAGCACGAGCCAAGGCACAAAACATAGTAAGAGAAAAACACAAAGTGAATCAATAGAAAAGTAAGGAAAGGAAAAGGGAGAGAAAAGGGAAAATGAAGTGATGGAAATCGATATCAGTAGAGGGGAAGATCCAACGTCAGAAGAGGAAATCCTGAGGAAACTTCTAGATGAATGGAGACACTTGATGAAAGGTTCATCCCATTATCCATAAGAGGAAAACAAATTATACAGAGAAACCTTTCAAAAATACAAAGAAAAACAAGAGCAGGGGAAGACAGAAATGGTTGAACATCTAGGCATCCAACTAGATCATAATCAAGACCAACAAAGTAAAGTGAAAGGAGGAAAAAAAAGAGGCAAACATAATATTCATAAATCGATACAGATTATGGGGAAAATGTTAGTTAACATTGGAAGAGTAGTTCTGCTCTCAGCAGTATTCCATCAAACAAACCCAATAACCCAATGATAATCACATCCTGGAATATATGAGGACTTTAGCAAAGGTAAACAGAGATACCTAGTAGAAAGGATAAAAAGAGAAAGACCCCAAATAATGCTGTTACAGGAAACAAAAATAGTAGGGAGGAAAATGGAGGAAATCTTAAACAAAATCAAACCTACATATGAATGTATGACAATTGATGCAAAAGGCATCGTGGGGGGAATTGCAATTTTATGCAACCCTACAGACGTCACAATAGATTACTGGATAGGAATGAAAAGGATACTCACCGAGAGGTTTTGGCTTATAGGCCACAGAGAATGGTTCTTGGTTTCAGCAGTATATGGACCCAATATACCAGTGGAAAGAGGAAGTTTCTTCCTTCAACTGCAACAACTAGGAAACTTGCACAAAGAAAAGTTGTGGCTGATAGCTGGAGACTTTAATATGACAAACTCAAAGGGTGAAAAGAAAGGCAGACTGAAAAGAGAAGAACCAGACATGGAAAGATTCAGGGACATACAATTAGAACTGAAAAAGATATGCATCCACACCATTAATGGCAAATACACCTGGAAAAACCATAGAGGAGGAAGCAAGCAAATAGATTCCATGCTTGACAGGTTCCTTGCAACAAAACATTTCATAGGGAAGGAAATTTTCTACGAAGCAACAATCTTACCCTGTCAGGGGTCTGAGCACTGGCCCATAAAATTAGAAATCGCCATGAACCAACAAAAAGAATAATAGACCCTTTAGGTTACAGACATTTTGGTTGAGAGATCCAACCTTCATAGAAAAAATGAAAAATTGGTGGAAGGAGAATGAGACTGGAATGAATGGAAGAAACAAAATGCACACTCTACAGCTAAGATTAAAAGATCTCAAAGGTAAAACAAAGAAGTGGAATAGTGAGGAATTTGGAAATATTCAAAAAGACCAAGAAAAGCTTCAGATATAAATGAAAAGAATCCAACAGAAAAACATAGAAGACAAGAGAACAAAAGAATTAGCAGAGGAAGAAGGAATGGTACTAAACAGGCTAGAGGAAAGAAGAAAACAAGAGGAAATCTTATGAAGACAAAAATCGAGAATACAATGGTTGCAAGATGGGGAGAGAAATATGAAATTCTTTCATAAGCCTATGCAATAACATAGACAACAAAACCGAATATTCTCTCTAAAAGATATCCAAGGCAACAAGTTAACCAAGAAAGAGGAAATGGAGAACCTATTGGTACAACACTTCAGAGGAATCTTGACCAAAACAGAAAACAATAGAGAGGAAGATATAGATAAAATAAGCTAATGTATACCCAAAATGGTGAATAGAGAACAAAACATGGCACTCTTAAGGGTTATAACAGAAACAGAAGTAGAAAAGGCAGTGAAGGTGATGGCAAAGAACAAAGCACCAGGACCAGACGGATATACCTTAGAATTCTTCCAAGCCACATGGAGCTTCATGAATCAAGATATTGTAAATGTAGTGGAAGAATCCTGATGCACGAAAAGAATGCACCCAACTTTGAATGCTACCTTTCTCACCATGATTTTGAAGAAGGAAAGGGCTGAGGAACCACAAGGATTCAAATCAATAGCACTATGTAATGTAATTTATAAAATCCTAGCTACTATAATGGTGAATAGACTAAAACCTATACTACCAAAGCTGATTTCACAGGAACAGACGAGGTTTGTCAAAGGGAGACAAATAGTGGATGTAATTATAGTAGCTCAAGAAGCAATCCATTCACTGAAGAATTCAAAACACAAGGGGATAATGATCAAACTAGACTTAGCTAAAGCATATGATAGGCTAAGTTGGGAATACCTCCAGAAAATCCTCAAAGCTTATGGCTTTGATGACAAATGGATAGATTGGGTAATGTCCATGATAACTATGCCAGTCGTGTCAACATGGCTAAATGGAACACCTTTAGAAGCCTTTAACCCATCTAGAGGGCTCAGGCAGGGTGACCTACTATCCTCGTTTCTGTTCATCCTAGCTGCTGATGGTCTAAGAAGACTGATAAAAGCTAAAGTGAATAGCTGATAACTAAAAGGATTAAGACTGTGGGTAGATGAACTACCCCTAAACCATCAATAATTTGTGGATGATGTCATGCTATATGCACAAGCCAACCTCAAAGAAGCAAAGAAATTAATGGAAATCCTTAGCGTATTTACAAGATCAACAGGTACTGAGATAACAAAGAAAAATCAGAAATCTTCTTCAACACTCAAATGATTTTCCAATCATTCCTGGCAAGAACCATGGGATTTAGAGCGGGGAAATTCCCCACTAGATATCTAGGCATTCAACTATGTGATAAGCAAAATAGAATTGCTAACTGGGGAGGCCTAATGGGAAATATACAAAAACGAATGGACAAATAGACTTTCAGGGCTCTGAACACCCCGAGCCGCATCATCCTCCTCAAATCAGTTCTCCAATCCATTCGAGTTTATCAAATGACTAGCCAAGCTATACCAAAAACAATATGTCAAAAATGGTGGAGATTTTCAAAAAATTCCTATGGAAAGGGACGAACAAAGCTAAAAGGTAGGCATTGTTATCCCGGAAATGGCTAAGTAAAACATTAACAGATGGAGGAATAGGGCTGCGAGACCCATATATCCTAAACCAAGTAATGGGGAAAAATTATGGTGGAGATGAATACAAGGAGGAGAAGACTTGTGGAAAAATTTGCGGGAGAAAAAATACGAGATGGCTAGATCTCTAGAAGGAAAAATGAGAAGCCAATTGGAAAAGAAAGGCTCTGCAATATGGAACTTGGCAAGATCAAATAGGGACTTGATAAGAGAACATAGCTTCTGGGAAATAAGGGAGGGGGACAATGCGAACTTCTGGGATGAGGCATGGCAACAAAGAGAAAAAATTTGTCATCAACCTCAACTCCAAGAAATTCACCAATTCACCACCTAAACAGAGGAAGACGCAGTCCAGAACTATTGGCTCCCTAAATCAGATAGATACTGGAGAAAATGGAAAAAAATGAGGACTGGTAAGAAGCACCAGAAACAGAACAATGGGAAAACTATGAAAAGGAGTCAGGGACAAGAAGAATAGTGGTCAAAGAAGGGAGACCATCATAAGACGAGGAAAAAGAATTAAATGGATGTTCTCGATAGCAGAAGGATACTACATAAAAGCAGGAAATACTAGCAACCCTGAAAAAAAAATGGGACAAAATTTGGAAAATGAAAACCTAGCCGAAGATAGCATTGTTTACTTGGATTATGACCCATGGGTGAGCGTTAACTTGGGACCAGTTGTGAAGGAAGGGGATGCAAGTCCCCTCACACTATGTACTATGCTAGGAACAAGAAGAAACGATGGAACACCTGACTAACACCTGCCGAGTCAGCAACATCCTGTGGTGACACCACCAACAACTCTTTGAAATCAGTGACAAAGACATAAACATTATGAAATTAGCAGTAGAAAAATGGAGGAGTAAACCGTACCAAAATAAAGTCCTGAATAGAGCTCGGAACCTTTCCATGGGGTTCATCCTGTGGAATATATGGAAAGAAAGGAACTGGTTGATTTTTAAGGAAGATTGTAGAGCAACGAATGATATATGGAACTAAACAGTCCAGAACATAAGAGAGACCATAATTATAGAGAATTGGAACAATGAAGACTGGAAAGTGGACCAAATAGAGACATGAATTCTGAATCCCTTGCAACTAAAAATAAGCAAAATAGATATGGCTGCAAGGAAACACTAGGCCAAAGAAGTAGAGGATAACAATTACTACAAGAATCCTGGGCAGGGATTCATAAAGTTGAATTTTGATGGAGCAACAAAAGGAAACCCAAGGGAGGTAGGCATTGGGGGAATATTTAGAGATGACAAGGGAAGGATGCTAAGAGTATATGCGATGGACTATGGCAATGCATCAAACAACGAAGCAGAATTCCATACGCTAAAAAGGGGGATAGAAATAGCCATATGAGAGGGGTACCAGAAACTCCAGGTAGAAGGAGACTCGAAGCTAGCTATAGACATATTTAAACAGCTACAGAGCGAAACACCAACAAAAAAGCTGAGTCGCAGCTGGTGGAAAACATGGATAGTCAAGGAGATAAGCATATTGTTGAGAAAGATAGCATACACACTACCAACCCATGTGAGAAGAAGAGGTAATGAACCAGCCGACTGCCTAACGAATTGGGGATGCAAGAATGGAGACCAACAACTGGATGTAAGCAGGGCAGAACTAAACCAGAAGGAGGAAATGGCACACCTGATACAACTCATAGAAAAAGATATGAATATGAGTGAAAATCTAGAGAAGTCAAAGAGAGATGACAGGAGTAGAGAGGGAAAAGGACAAACACGGGAAAGGACAGGGGAGGAACAAGACAACAGTAGACAGGTGATTGGAAGGATGACGGAGCAAGGCAGAGGAGGTACACCTCCCGAGAGTATGGGGGAGGAGCCAGAAAGGAATGTTAGAGGAAAGGGCAGGACAAAGAAAACAAAGTCGGGCAGAGGAATAAAGACAAGTGGTAGGACAGATTCAGAATTAATATGGCAAGAACAGCCATGGGAGGAAAGAATTTGATGAAAGAAAATGGTTGATAGGACAGGAGGGCAACATCCTGAGACAAGAAGGAAGGGATCCATGCTGGGAATAAAACATGTCAGTTGGCGGTAAAGATAAGAGCCGAGAACAAAAAAGAGATAAATCTCAAGGAAAATAAGAAAGAGGCATTATGCATGTAGACGAAGACGAGGAAAGGTGACGAGAAAGGAAATGGCATAAGTGAGAAGACACAGAAAGTGAAAGAAAGGCGAACCTTGGCAAGCCGTGTAATACCCTTGGCTCTAACTTCTGAAAACTTTGAATGTTTGAGAAGTAGGACTTTAGGAAATTGGTTTTGCAATCAACTCTGGCATCTTCATTTCAATTCCTTTAGCAGTTCCAGTGGAATGGGGAAAAACAGTCCCAAAGAAATTAGGTCTACCCAGGACAAAGAGAGTGAGAGAAAAGGCCTAGAAACCTATGAGATTGAGGGCCACCCTTAGAAAAATTTCAGCAGTTCCCCCTTCAGAATCTAGGTCATAGCTAGCCCCATAGGTATGAAAGGCAGAGTGCCTGAAGCCCTAAGAGAAGGAAGCTGGGAATGGAAATTCCAGATTTCCAGTGTGGAGGCATTGCAATCTAAGGGAAGGGGCGAGGGTGCAGCCAACAGAAACCCTGTAAAAAATCCTGAGAAACCCGAGTCCAGGGGATACCTCTTTCACCTACAATTAACTAAGTGTGAGTCCCCGGGAGTGAAGAGAAAAAAAAAGGCAGGAACTGAATTTTTGCATGGGACGAGATGAGAGAAGAACCTTTCGATTCCTTTTGACCCTAGGAATAAAAAATGATGGAGCCAAACCCAAACTAGTGGGAAACTAGAAGGTAGGAAGCTCAAGAAGGAGGAAGGAGAAAGGAACTAGGGAAAATGTTTTAAACCAAAACAATATGTCTGACATATGCTTTGATTCTGTGTTAGGTTCAATATCAGATCAGGGCAGGCTCTTAGAATAAGTCAAAGAGCACAAGACTACAGCTATCAATCGCCAAGCTGCAAGCAGAATGGCTCCAAGGAGAGTTAAGAGGGTAGCTAAGAAGGAAGAAGGAACAAGTGGCGAGACAAAGAAAAGAAGCAGGAAGGTAGACGGAGACCAAATGAAGACAATTATTGACTCCTACATGGAAGGAAACCCAAAGGAAGTCATAGATCAGATAACTAGCTGGGAGAGAGACCTAAGAGATAATCTTAAGTATAGAGATATACCTATGGATGAATGGGAAAGAATGGTCCTAGACCCTGGGACTACTAATGGAAGACAATCTCTGTTTAGAAAAACCCTGCACCAGTACTGGGTTATGAAAAACATAGTGGCATGGGCCATGACCCTCCACTGCGAGCACATGGTAGGGGAAGAAGTCGAAAAAAAAGAAGACAAAAAGGAGAAGGACCCAGTCCGAGCTGAAATTCTAAGGGAAATAACAACCATACAGATCCAGACATACCGAAACAATCCTACCTTAGGAAGGATTGAACAAATCCTGAAAGAAATAAAGTGGAAAATGGAACAGAGAAGTGAAATGCCAGGATCCAACACCAAGGCACCAGCTCTGGTAATACCCTCATATGAGGAATGATCAACCGAACCAGAATGCTTTGAGTTTTGACTATGATGAAGAACTTAAACATGTTTATTTTGATCTTTAGAGATATCAATATAGATAGTCAACATAGAAATAGTGGATGGATCACCATGAACTTATTTAAATTTTGGACAGAATTTAAAGCTAACCGGTGGTTACCTAGTTTGTTTTGGGCAGGTGACTACCCAGAACAAATGGATGTAAAAAGTTTTGGAAAATAGAAGATAAATAGATATCTGCCAGGTTTACAATTTTTTTTTTTTTGAAGAAATAAATCATGAAAGGATATCAATCATGCAAACAAGATTATTATGTTTTACCCAAATTCAAGAAGAAATCAAGTTTCCAAATCAAAACACCAAAGTAAAATTGAGAAGCAAACCAGGTCTACATCTAACATACCTTGGGATCCAAGAGGAAAATATTTTAACAAAACACTTTATTTTACTAATGCACTTGAATTATTTCAGACTTCTAAGTGAAGGTAATGACTACTAGAAACTTTTAACTTTTGACTTTAATTTTTTGACTTACAAATTAATCATTCATTTATTAAGTTATATATTGAAATATGCTAAAATGGAGTACTATTACAAAATGAGTGAGATGTGAATATTACAACACTAGTGGATACACTAAATTATAATTTATTAATGAATAAGCATTAATTGTAAGTTAATTTGGAAGTGTGTTTTCTTATGCAAGGAATTTAAAATTATGGATTAGTTTTCTTTATCAAGATTTGCCAACAAAAAGTGCGGTGATTCATGGAAAATGAAATACTTAAATCATACAAAGAGGTAACCTGGTGACAACCAGGTCCCTGTGGCATGATCCATGTTCAAGGACATTATCATCCCCAAGAGAGATTAAAGGTAACTTTGAATTTTTAAAATATGGTTTATTTCATTTCCATGATGTCAATTGAAATTTGTAAATTAATAAATACAATTTTATTTTCTGGTAAATATATTAAAAATTAAAAACAAATGAGAAATTATAAACAAACACATATAATGCAACAATTTAGGCGATCATGTAAACCCTACACTTGGCATTAATACGCAAACTATTTAATTAATTAATTACTTTCAAAATTATATTGTCTTTACTTGTGTATGGTATGATTTTGATTATTTAATTAATTATTTATTTATATAATACCGCTCCCATTTTGGACAATAAACATTTTATGGTACATATTTTTTGCATCAGTTATCTTGTAAATTATTTTTTTCTTCAAAATAATTTGAAAATTCATTTTGTTTTTACGATGATCAAAAAGTGCTTTTACCTCTTTTATATTATTTTCAGTGTATTTAATATACATTAATATTCTTCTAAATATAACAACTATTTAATATAAATAAATGTGTCATGTTATGTTCACATGTGTCCATATTTAGTAAATGGTCTAACTTCATTATTACATCACACAACTACGCCCTATAATACTCATAAATGTGTTTAATTTAATAGGGCATACTTAATATCTTTTATTATATATAAATAGTAAGGCGCAATCGTGTAATATATATTATCAAAAACAAAAACATATATTAAATTTTTTGTGGTGATTAATTTGTTATTAGAAAAATTAGATTATTAGCACAAAAGTAGAGCCATAACTATAATAAATTGTTTATAGGGGTGACAGGAGTAGGAGGGTCTTGTATTGATTACATATTGATCCATGACCTTAATGATAGCTTAAATTTCAAAGTGTTCGAAAGAGTGTTAAACTTGAGTGACTAGATAGATCTTGTCTTCCTTATTCTAACACTGTGAATGGTTGGAAAAACCAATACCGCATGAAGGAGTTATCACAATTTGAAAAAGTCCAGTAAACTGCAAATTATGGACATTTGACCAAGATTAATTTGGTTTTAAGCGCTAAACCTTTCCTTAAGCGCCATTCTTAAAAGTGTGAATTAAGCACGTGGGTAATATTCGGAAAGTGGAAACTGGTATCTCGTGCACCCTAAAGGTCGGAAGTGGTATTCCTAAATTTCATGCGATTACCCTTAGCGAGTGACATGTAGCACGAGAAAACTACTTTTCTCGCGCGTTCTCGACCTGATATCAGTCGTGCAAGATTTCATGCGAGATTGTGCAATAGCTGTTCGATTGGACATGTCACATCGACGGTGGAGATCGGCCAAGCTAGTTGGCGAGTGGGTGATGCGATAGCTGTTGGAGCAGATGGGACAGATCGACAGTGGAGATTTTCCAGGTTAGTTGGTAAGCGGACAATGCAATATTCGTTGGATCTGGAGAAGTGAGATCAATGGTGGAAATTGAAGTGCTTGATAAAAGAGAAATTCAAAGAAGGATGGAGTGGGATTAATCAATGGTGGAGATTCTGCTAAGTAAATAGTCCCACGCAGTTACCGATTAATATGACCACCATCCTTATCCCTAACCGCCAAGATTATATCGTTGCATATGTGCGCTAAATAGTTAATGTAACAGTCACTTCCAATGGTTAGCCTGGTGGAGCAGATAAAATTAGGTGGATATGCTAAGTAAAGCTAGAGTTAGGTGTAGTTCACCAAATTTAGTGGAGTATCCCTAGGGGGCATTGCTTAAATGCACTCGAGGAGCAGTTTTCATCTAGAGCCAGAGAGCTAGAAAGCCAGAGAAAGAGAAAGATAGTGAAACAAGAAGTTATCTAAGCTAATTGGAGCCATCTGAAGCCAATGGAATAGTTCAGAGAAGTTGAGAAAGTAATCTTCATAGAGATTTTCATCCAGGTAGATTTTGGAGCCTAGAGCCACCAAGGGTTGGAGGCAGTTGTAGGAGCTACCAATACTTGTTCTCAGCAAAACAAAAGACATTCCTAACTGTAATGAGCATTCTAAATCCATTGCAGGGATTTTCAAAAGCATTTGGAGACTTCTAAAGGCTGAGATGCTACAAAGAATTTTCAGGTAGCCAAGTGCTAATTTGGGGATGCAGTGCTCATTTTGAGCAAATTTTCAGTATATTTTCGGTGTCTGACATGTGTTGGAGATAGGAGATGAGGTTTTAGTGACAGTTAAATAATTCTGAAGGAGTTAGTGCCATCAAGAAGCTCAGGGTAGCTCAGAGCACCAATTGAAGGAATCAAATCTAAGGGAGCTTAGATCTATTTGTAGAGTGATGACAGCCATGACATGGATATAGATGGTAATTCTAAGCCCATTGGTTCAGTTCAGTAACCTTTGGAGTTAAGTGTGGAACTTGTAAAAGAAACTTTTCCATAATCCCAAAGAGCCAAGTCAAGATGACAAAATCTTAAGGAGACGTAGCCCACGATATTTAGGTGAACTCTAGATTAAATTTGCTATTATGTGTGGTTGTTTATTTGCTTCATTATATGGCTGTTATATGTGTTTAATATTAGCAAAAACAAATGGAATTAATGCACTTTAACAGTTAAAACATACACTTGTTTCAATTATTTAATTCCGCAAATGTCATATATAAGCTAGATCATTTATTTGTTTAATTGAGTGGGAGGTTCTTGTAAGCATACCAAGTTATCAAACCCCCATTTCAGATTAGGTGGTATCAGAGCAAGTTGCTTGATTGACATAGAAATAAGTTTCTTGATTGATAGAGCAGTAGGTTGCTTGTTTGAGTTGAAAGGTGTTTAAACATTACAAAGGATTTGACTATTTGACTGTTTGTAAACTGAATACTATTTGAGTTTGCAGAGGTGAAGGGAAAGCTACTGACAGCTAAGTCCAGGAAAGGACAAGAAGGAGGGTTGAAGGCATTCTCCTTACCTAAAGGACCTCAAGGCAACCCTTGAAGCACAAGAGGGTTTGTTTGCAAAAGGCTGCTTGAATAATAGTTTGACTCTAGAACCATTAGTTTTTGGAAAGCTTTGTGAATTTTGTTGAAGTTATTTTGTTCATTTCTAAAATGACGACTTCTACAAGTGAGTTTTCAAAATCGTCCTCCTTCACAAGATTCTTTGATGAAGACATGAAGCGATACTTGTTCATCATGATGGATATGGTGAAACAAATGTATGAATATGAAAGGAAGAGCACAAAACTTCAAGAGCAGTTGAATTCCATGAAGTAAGAGAAGCAGTTGCTTTTTGACAAATTGCGGGAAATGGAGAGCCAACTTCATATTGCAAATATGAACCTAGAAAGGATACATGAGTTGGAAACACAAGTCCTTGTTCCAAAGAAGCCTTAGTCAAGCATCAGTTTGAAGAAGAGGTAAACAATCCTAGTTTTTCTTCAATTTCCTCTAAGCATGTTTATCTTGGTTCTTTGAAAAACATACAAGAGGCAGAGGGTCCAAGTTGATGCCAAAAGTGGGCTATGAAGGAAAAGGATTGGGTAAACATGCACAAGGCATTGTTGAGCCAATAATGGTTGAGGAAAGGCCTAAGTATTTAGGTCTTGGCTATAGACAATCTTATGGAGAAAGTTCCAAAGCAGCCATGAAGGCAATTGAAACAGTTCCTAGAAGGAGTTTCATTTTAGGTTCTCTACCTCAAGTTTGTAAATATTGTATTCATGTGGAATGCAATAGTTTGAAACATACTTTGCAAGAAGAAGGTGTTCATAAGCATGCACTCGAACAAGGGAGTTGTGAAAGCTCTAAAATCATTGAAGATATTGATGGTGTTCCGAAGGGAGCCACTTCTTCATTCGATTCACCTTCTCATGAAGGCAACAAAGGTGAAAGAGGAAGGTACAAATCTGATTTCAATCATATTTATTTTGATCATGTTAAGCATCGTAAAATTCCACATAAGCATTGGAAAAATTTGCATGTTCCTTTTGTGGTTTGGTTAACCATAGTGTTTCTAGATGTTGGAAGAAAATGGCCACATAAAGGAAAATTTTGAAGAAAAGGAGGCAAGAAGCCAAGGGTCCATTGGACAAGGAAAATTATGTTGTAAAGAGGATGAACATGTGTTGCACTTATTTCCATAAACAAGGACATATTGTTGAAAAGTGTTGGATTTTGAATCCAATAATGCTTCCATGAAATTTGAAGAAGGTGGAAAAAAAAAGGGCAAGAATAGAAAGGAAGTTTCCGTGATTGATGAGTTTTAGGAGGATTCACATGTTCATGTCAATATGCAGTTAAATGCAGCAATTTTGATGTGGATTGGTAAGAAATGGTTAGAGTTCTTATCCAATTAAAGTTGCATGTATTTTGATTTGATACATTTCTTTACCAATGGAATGCAAGTTGCAGGGTCTTACCAAAAAGGTGAATGAAAAAGTTGAGTATGAGACTCACTTTATTGCAGCAAAATTATGTTCATTTCAGCTTTGTAAGTGCATTTACATATGATTGAGGATCTTGCACTTATGATTGTGCTTGAGAGAAAGTTGAAGAATGGAATACATGCATGAGAATGGTATGTACGAACAAAGGAATGTTGATGACTTCATTGTATTTGAACATGTATGTGTAATTGACTTGATGGTCAATTTCTTTGTTTAAACATGCATGCAATGTCATATCGACTTGGAAAAGTTGATTTTGTCTCCATGATTGAAAAAGGGAGATAATGATCAAGTGTTTCACAAGAGGTGGAATTCTTTCTACTTTGAAAAAAGAATCGTCAAGTTCTTTTTGTACATGCTTGACTTGGAGAGTCAGTTGTTTGAAAACTGTATGTTTTTGTCAACTTGTGATTTAGTCAATCATTTGTACACAAGATGTAAGAGACATGATGATGATTCACATGATGTGAATTTATGCCATCAAGTTTCTTTTTTTGCATTATGTTGTTTTTGACAAGATGTCAGAAGAAGATTTGCAGCAATAAAAGTTGCCATAGAAGTGGCTTGGTAAGAAGCGGTTTGACTTGTTGACCTAGTAAAACATACTTTCATTGTTACATATGCAAAGTTTAGTTAAGTATGCATATATTTATGATGTAATCTCACGTTTGTTTGAGCCACCTTGGGTCGATGATCAAGGAAGTGATGTTCAACTACCTTCTGTAAACTTCTCAATAGAAATTCTGAATGACTTCAAGGAAGACAGTTCTTTATAGGAGGACAAGCGCATCCAGGAAGGGAAGTGTCGACTACTTTTGAGTTTTGGTTAAAAGGCACTAGCCATGCAAGGAAAGTGTATGGAGGTTGAAAGAAGAGGGTGTTATACTCTCATCTAATGTAAAGATCAATATATCAGTCTTTTGGGGTCCAAAATATTCCTAATGGGGAGGAGTGATTAGATATTGATCCATGACCTTAATGATAGCTCAAATTTCAAAATGTTTGAAAGAGTGTCAAACCTAAGAAACCAGATAGATCTCGTCTTCTTGATTCCAGCGTCGTGAATGGTTCGAAAAACTGATACCATATGAAGGAGTTATTGCACTTTGAAAACATCCAGTAAACTGCAAATTATGGACTTATTTGTCCAAGATTAATTTGGTTTTAAGCGCTAAACCTTTCCGTAAGCACCTTTCTTAAAAGTGTGAATTAAGCACATCGGTAGTATTAGAAAATTGGAAACTGGTATCTAGAGTTCCCTAAAGGTGGGAAGTAGTATTCTTAAATTTCACGTGATTATCCTTAGTGGGCGACACATAGCACGGGAAAATTGCTTTTCTCGCACGCTCTCGACCTAATTTCACACGAGATTGCATGATAGCCATTTGATTAGATGGGTCACATTGACGGTGGAGATCGGCCAAGCTAGTTGGCAAGCAGGTGACGTGATAGCCATTGGATTGGATGGGACAAATCGACAGTGGAGATCGTCTAGGTTAATTGGTAAGAGGACGACGTGATATCTGTTGGATCTGGAGAAGTGAGATCAATGGCACAGATTGAAGTGATTGATAAAAGGGAAAGTCAAAGAAGGATAAAGAGGGATTGATTGATGGTGGAGATTCCGCTAAGTAAATAGTCCCACGCAGTTGCCAATTAATACGACTGCCAACCTTATCCCTAACCGTCGGGATTATACCACCGCATATGCACGCTAAAAAAATAATGTAACAATCACCTCCAATGATCAACATGGTGGAGTAGATAAAATTAAGTGGATATGCTAATTTTAGCTAGATTTAGGTGCAGTTCACCAAATTTGGTGGAGTATCCCTAGGGGACATTGCTTAAATGCACTCCAAGAGCAGTTTTCATCTAGAGCCAGAGAGCCAGAGAGCGCAAGAAAGAGAGAGAGAGTGAAACAAGAGGATAGCTAGGATAATTGGAGCCTTCTAAAGCCAATGTAATAGTCCAAAGAAGCCGAGGAAGTCACCTTCATAGAGATTTTCATCCAGGAAGATTTTGGAGCTTAGAGCCACCAAGGGTTGGAGGTAGTTGTAGGAGCTACCAATACTCATTCTCAACGAACCAATAGTCATTCCTGACTGTAACAAGCATTCTGAATCCATTTCAGGGATTTGCAAAAGCATTTGGAGACTTCTAAAGGCTAAGATGCTACATGGAAGTTTTAGGCAGCCTAGTGCCAATTTGGGGATGCAGTGCTCATTTTGAGAAAATGTTCAGTCTATTTTCAATGTCTGATATGTACTGGAGACATGAGATGAGGTTTTAGTGACAATTAAAGAATTCTGAAGGAGTTAGTGCCATCAAGAAGCTCAGGGTAGCTCAAAGCACTAATTGAAAGAATCAAGTCTAAGGGAGCTTAGATCTGTTTGTAGAGTGATGACAACCATGATATGGGTATAGATGGTAATTCTAAGCCCATTGGTTTAGTTCAGTAACCTTTGGAGTTAAGTGTGGAACTTGTAAAAGAAACTTTGTGATAATCCTGAAGATCCAAGTCAAGATGACAAAAGCTCAAGAAGATGTAGCCCTCGATATTCGAGTGAAATCATAGATTAAATTTGTTGTTATGTGTGGTTCTTTATTTGCTGCATTATATGGCTGTTATATGTGTTTAGTATAAGTAGAAACAAATGGACTTAACACACTGAAACAGTTAAAACATACACCTGTTTCATGTGTTTAATTATGAAAATGTCATATATAAGCTAGATCATTTATTTGTTTAACTGAGTGAGAGGTTCTTGTAAGCATAACAAGTTATCAAACCCCCATTTCTTGCATCAGTTATCTTGTAAAATTATTTTTATTCAAACAAATTGAAAATTCATTTTTGTTGAATTTACATGATCAAAAAGTTCTTTTACCTCTTTTATATTATTTCAAGTCAATTAATATCATAATTTCTTTAAATATAAAGTCTATTTAATATAATAAATGTGTCATGTTGTGTCACAAATGTGTCATATTTAGTTAAATGGTCTAACTTCATATTAACATCACACAACCATGTCCTCTAAATATCATAAATGTGTAATTTAATATGATATTTATATATATATATATTATATATAAATTAGAAAGCAGTTTTAAATATATCTTATCAAAAACATATATTAAATTTTTTGTGTTGATTAATTTGTTATTAGAAAAACTAGATTACTGGCACAAAAGTAGAGCCATAGCTATTATAAATTGTTTATAGGGGTGACAGGAGTAGGAGGGGTCTTGTATAGCCTTGACGGAAATTAGTCAAAATGTTTGCATGGGGACTAGACTCAATGACAAACAACCAAGCATAAATGTATGGCCTGCAGCAAGGTTTGATCTTGGCCAAAGCCTCACAGGTGTCTAAGATCAAAATTTTGGGTGATTCACTTACCACCATACACACTTATTCAAAAAAATAATTCCTTGAGACAAGCACTTGAGGACCTTATTAAACCGAATAAGAAAGCTTCTTGAAAATATTCCACAAAAAGAGTACTTTTGTATATTTAGAACACAAAACAAAGAGGGATAGATGGGCTATTCAAGCCTGCCAACTTAAGGCGAGGTAGTTAAAGGTTAATGATGATTTGGGATGTTGGTCATTACCATAATTCCAATGGTAAATCCTCCAAAAGAAAAATTGAAATTCAATTTTAATATGGCTAAATTTTGTTACTAGGAAGCACACCAAACTATAATATGGCTAAATTTCATTACTAGGAAGCACATCAAATTCAAAAATAGGTGGGCGACATGGTGAATGTTGTGGAACATAGAGTTATCTCTGCACATGTAGAATACAGTCAACTACACCTCCCTTACATTTGAGACATAGGAGAAAGGACATCATCTAGCTATGTCACAGTACTCCCCCATAGATGACAAATATAGTGGATTGTGAGGGCATTATGAACTAGTATGTAGCATTAACTCAAGGAGCATGTGTGATTAACAGAAAACTATGTAGATAGCAGTAGATGTAAAGTATTAAGATGTTGCGGGTTTCCATTTTGAGTGGAAAATTGGTGAGAAGAAATAGGGGAAATTTCACCAACTGTGGAAGGTTCCATGGATCCTCAACCTATTTGGTTCACCTTCCTCCTCAGAGGAAACCTTTGATATCAAGGTTGGTTCTAAATTTTTCATTATGCTTAGTCAATTGTTTGTGTTTATCTGAATTCTCACTATCAGTAGGAATTCCATTTGGATTGGGTGGGTAGACAACCCATCCTAGGTGTTCTGGTTGCAACACTTGGTGCTACTTATAGAGAACAATGCTCGATCAGAAAATTATGGTTTGAATTCCATTACAGGGGAAGGTTATTAGGTATCAATTATGCCCCCGACACTGGATCAAGAATTTGTGGAATTTATCTTATTGTGTGGCTTGTGACTAGGCCTATTTGTTTATCGAAGGGACTTATATTGGCTTAGGGTCCCATCAATAACTTATTCTGGTTTCCTGAGCATTAATTTTGTGAGTGTTAACCTTGAACAGGGGAAATACCTAAAAGGGCTTGATAAGACTCCAAATTGGCATTAATCATATTACTTCGCAGTAGGACAAGAAAGTATTTGCCAACTTGGAATTGATCAAAAATGAATTCTACAATTCGATTCTAGAGGTATATTACAGTGGAAGTGAATTGAGGCAGACAAAGTGGCGTTTTGTGGACAAAGATAGGGGGAAGATTGGGAGGAATATAGAGGTAGACATCAAATTCCATAATATAGGGACAAATAATGTTAATGGGACCAAGGAGTCAGCTAATGGAGACAATGGCGCTAATAGATAACACTATTACATATTTAAGCAGAGTGTCACTCAACTAGTAGTGCAAGTGGACACCCTCCAACTAGACATGATGGTAACAACCATGCGACAACACTAATAGATGGAAACATAAGGGAATATGTTGGAACAAATACAACACCTGAAAGACATAATATCCCAATAGAGGTACGCGATTGAGGCACTTCGCCTTCATATTGTCAATTTACGGGAGAAATTCATGTTAGTGAACATAATTTTCCATGAATCTAGTGATGACAGTTGGACAGAGGTAAACAAGTGTCCTCACATCAATAAGACACCAAAGGAAAAGGGTGATGAATCAAAATATTCTATTGGATACTAATACATACATATCTAAATGTAATGAAAATTGTGAAACTTTGTAGTCCCTTCGAAGTCACAAAAATTTATAAAAGGCATGCCAAAAAAAGTCAATGTATTACCTAATTATTTGTTATGAACAAACACGGGATTTATGCAATACAAACCTCATTCTTTTTAACAAATAAAAACTATTATGAATTGTTCATACAATGCCACAAAACTAGCTAGATAACACAATCTCAAAATTTTTGATATACTATAAAGAGATTGATGATGTTTCTTCCTTGAGATAATAGTCAAGTTGTTGTAACCAATCCAAATTAAATTGAATAGAAATACCATTTAATTGGAAGGAAAATCAACCTAGATGATCTCAAGAGGGTCTATGTATTTAGTGGATTCAATAAACTCCATATCTCCTAGCATTTAATAAGAAAATTAACCCTTTTAGATAGTCTTTTCAAATGAAATAGAGCTTCATATAAGCTCAATATAATTTCATATTGAGCCTCAAAACACTCAATTAGTACCTTCCCCATGATGGTCTTCAACTACCAGTATATATCTATAGTTTTCATGTATATAGTTTTCCTAGTCCTTATGTTTCTGGTGTCTAGAATCCAACCTTTAAACTCCACTACCTATGCATTAGATAAAAAAATTATTTCAATATGAGCCTCCCTTTTAGATTCATGAATTTCTCTTCTAACCCCCAGAGGGGTGAACGAGACATACATTGTAGCAGAACAATTCTACTTTATTGGTCTCTATAGGTTGAGGGGAATCTATATCTTCTTCTCCCTCTTTTGATATTTGACCTCAAAGCATGAGGCATCACGTTACAAGTGACCCAAGAAGGAACAAAAAGAGAGAGAGAGAACATGGGAATGTTGAGTGGTGATAGATTCCTTTTAAAACAGGTACAGTAGGGATAAGAAGATAGGGATGTTGGAAGCCCTCGAGAAGAGGTTGTCTAAACAAAAGAAATAAGGAAATGATAAAACAAAGTGACCCCCCTAGAATGTTAGATCACCATAAGCAAAGATAGTAGTGTTGACTACATTGTGAGGAAAAAATAATCTACTAAAGATACCCACAAACATAAGAAATGAAAACAATTGAATTTTCTTAAACTCAAGAATATTCAAACTATAAGCCAAAATTCTAAAAGGAGTGGAAAAACAAGGTCAAAACTACAAAGACCTTAGTGTCATTTCCTTATAATGCAAACAACATAACATAATAAAGACAAAACCTTAATAGAATTCAACAATATTGGAGAGCGCCCTTGAAAATAGACCCAAGGAGGATCCTAACTCTCATAGATGAGACTGAAGGTGGGAGAACCTCTAAAATTTCACCCCTGAAATCCTTGCTTTCACCGACGAAGTTATCACCATCAAACTTAGAAAATGAAAGTCTCACATATTTAAAAAGTCCATGGAGCCAAAAATTCAATTAAACCATAGCCAACAAGTACAATAATGTTGTAACATCATATGATATCTTGCTCATTTCTCTTGCATGTTAACAAAAACTAATCAGACATCTGTATTTTCATAATCAATGCTTAGATTCCTAATATTTAACCTGTATTTATATTGATTGTAGTTTAGTAGATAACAAACCTTGATCCTTTAAACACTCTTGAAACCATTAAACTAGATATATTGTTTACATGATATTTTCCATTTTTAATTGTAATGGCTCACATGTAGTGGGCATAAATGCAATTATGAAATTTCCCCAAACTAACATTTAATCAATTGCACACCATGGAAGAAAAAATTCATCCATAGGTAAACTCGATGATTTGAACTTAGAACTTCTTGGAACATAATATTTCATTTTCACAACCATAACCAAGTGAGCCGCCCCTAGGGGTTGAAGCAAAAAACTATGTTGTATAAATACATTGATGAATTGTTAAACTAAATCATAAAATTATCATGTAATGTTTTCTTTTTGTAAAAAAGTGATACATTCCCATCAATTGGGTTTATCTCAGGTCATTGGGAGGAATGATTGAGACCCTCCCTACCTAGTTCAATTCTCACAAATGACATGATGAACTTTCATGTAGTGGCTTTGAGCCTCTTATGTAATGGGCCAAAACATGTAAACCAAATTTAAAGCATTCTCACCCTTAGAAAATGTTAACTTTAAATATAATATTGCATGAAATTTTTTTATATACATTAGGAAATGTAATGAATTTGACATCATGAATTGATTGAATTATTATCAACTCCCTTCTCATAATTTTTCCAATACATAAATGTCAAAGCATGTAGTTGGGTTACACTTTTTGGCAAGGGAGGGCACGTTTAGGTGAAAAAAATAACTCAATTGATCTACCCTAAGCACTTGATCGATCCATTTTTAAGCGCCCGATCGAGCTCCTTGAGCGCTAAAAAAATAACTCGATCAAGGGTTAAAAAAATCCTTGATTGAGCTTCTGTTTAACTTGACAATAGGAGCCTAATCAAGCATTACGACTTGATTGAGCTTAGAAGCTCAAATGAGCTTTAGAGCTCAATTGAGATTTAGAGCTTGATCAAGCAATTATTTTGTATTAAAAGGCACAACCACGACCTCTGCAAGTCATTTTTACGTAGACCGTGGCAAACAGGAACTTGATCGAGACTTCTAGAGCTCTACAGAAGGTATTGAATCTTGATCGAGGGATTCAACCATGGAGTAACCCAACCAATCTCGCCAACATCCCAGAGGCTCAAGCCAAAGTATGTTTCCTATCCTTTGTATTTTTTATTTAATTGTTTTACAAAATTAAATAAATTAATTTAAAAAATAAAAAACTTACCATACCAAAACCAATGAAAGTCACCATGAAAATAAAAAAAACCACAAAAAAACCCTTCAAAACAACGAAAAAATAACTTATAAAACCACCAAAAGAACTATAATTTAGGTTTTAAATTTTTTTCTTACTAGCAATGGTACCCTCTTTGTTTTCTAATTATTTTAGGTTTTAAAGTTTTCTTGTTAGGAATTTAGTGAAACAAATTAAAAATAAATAAAAATTTATTATTTAAAATAAAATTT
>APFE031692179.1:670-14045 GCA_000404065.3 Pinus taeda | reverse complement strand
AGGAGAAGGTAAAAAGTTGAAGCCTATTCATTATGGTCCATTCAAAATCCTCAAGAAGGTTGGAAATAATGCTTTTCAATTAGATTTGCCTTCCTACATGCAAATGTATTCTGTTGTTAATGTGAAGAACTTACGTTTGTATGAACCTCCTTTGATCGCTGATCATGAAAGCGTTGTTCAGCTGCCATCTATAGAAGATTTCTCGCCAGAATTCTTAGATGAGCTGAAAGAAGATACAATCCTTGATAGAAGGACATGCACTTCAAGGAGGGGCAATGTAGATTATGTTCGGGTTGGTTTCAAAGGCAGAAAACCGAACAAGGGAAAGTGGATGGAGGTGGACAGAGTGAGGGCACTGTACCCTCACCTCTTTAATAGGTAGTTGAATGCTTTTGGGGTCCAAAAGCTTCCCAATGGGGAGGCATGATTAGCGGCTCATGTCCCAAGTGTCGTAAAATGCTCAAAATTGAAAGTGATCAAAATTGGCTCAAACCTGAATGACCAGATAGAGCTCATCCTCCTGATTCTGGCACTGCAAACGGTTCAAAAAATGGTCGCCGTATGTTAAAGTTATGTCAAAAACAAAATCGCCCAATGACCCTTAATTTTTGAATTTTCAAAAAAATATTTAAAAAAGAATATTCCACGGAATATTCCTTGGAGTATTCCTTGGAATATTCCATGGAATATTCTTGTTGAGCGGGCCAATCAGAAGCTGCCACGTGGCAAGCCCAGAGGCCGCCACATGGCCCAAGATGACGTCAGCACATGTATTGGGCATACGTTAAAATTTTTGGTGGGGTTGTGGATTGAACCCCCGACCTGCCAGTTATTAATTCGGTGCGTTACCATTGGGCCACTACAGCGTTCATTGAAATTTAATGGAAATGTTTATAATTTAACGTTTGAAATGGATGGCGGGTGGGGATGAAAGAGGCCAGCCCTTAAGGGAAAACCCCGCCTCCATATGACCAAGCCCTGAAACCGTGGGCTCCACCCTAACCACCAGCGCAGAATCCTATGCACAAACCGCCAAACCATCAACCTGGTCACATGCACATTTTTAGCCAGCGGTCAAGGCGAAATTGGCAGGATTGTTGGCAGTGGCGCCAAATTTGGCGGACGCCCAGATTTGGCGGAGCTAACTGGCCTCCACTAAAGTTCGCTGGAGTTCTTTTAGGGGAAACTGGCAGTTATCATTAAATGGCCATAACTTTGGCTAGGAAAGGCAGTTTTGGACGATTTTTTTTTTTTTTTATTTTAGGTATTTTGGATATTCTGAAGCCATTGGCATAGGTCTTTCAGCCATCAAAGGTCATTTTCATAGGTTTTGGAGCCGTGGAATGTCTAGGAGCCACCAGGGCCCAGTATTGTGAGAACTGTTTCAGGTTGCAGGTATCCATTGGAGGTGAGCCAGCAGTTAATCCTGAAGGATTCATGTGTTTTGAATCCGATTTTACAGTCTATTTCACCTTTAGAGACTTATATTCAGCTATAAATTCATTTTGAGCATTTAATTAAAACGAGGACTGACCCATTTGGGAGCCTTGGACCTAGCAGACGTAGCCTAGGAGGGGTGAACTGCTTCATCAACTTCTTTTGCATCTGTGGTTGATTTATTTTACAGAACAAATTTGTTTTAATGTGTTAAACAGTAAAAGGAAATAATTCTGCTATGCTTGGATGGATCATGAACAGCGGAAAATTTCATTTTTTTCTTTACTGCAAGACATGGGAATCTTTTAAACATGTTTACTACTGAATTGAATACCTTGCAAACCTTTTTCAAGAAGTTTCAAATTCAGATCACTTTTACATAGACTCGATTTATAAAATTAGGACTCGCCTAAGATCCCAGTGACAAAATTCATTCCGGATTTGGGGTAAGGTTGAAGGAAAACTCTGTCAACCATCCAAGAATGGATCGGTGAGACAAGAAGCCTTCCGAAATGTAGATCGTCACTAGAAAAATAGGTTTATCTAGGCAATTACATACATGACACATATTTGCTGAGATTATTTACATCATATACATGTAGAATGGGTTTACATTATAACATGACAGTCAGGTTGATGATGATAGTTGAACGGCACGGACACGTCGATATGGCACCATCCCTTTTGTGAAAAAAGGGGGTGTACTGCTATGGGTTTTTGACACGTAGTTGTCAACATCTAGCTATGCTTGGGGACACGTTGCTATAATGGAGGAATGTGAGAATCCAAAATCTACATCCACGCAACACAAAATATAACATAAGTAGCGTCCATCCAAGAAATCATCAAATAATGTTAAGCACGGAAAATATATAAGCTCTTCATTTATTAACTAGTCTAATAACATGAAAAACACAAATCTAACTACAAAATGAAATATTGAAATAACAGGGCATAAGGTTAGAAATACAATACAAAGATGCCCCATGGCATCAGATGCATTCAATATAGTGCATACTGATCATTTGACTGCTTTCAGGCAAATCTTTCGATTGTTTCTCAGATGTGCCATGTCCAATTCTACATACGGTAGGACTTTTTCCTATCCAAAAATCAAGTTGTTTGCAACCATCTAATGCATCAAATCACTTTCTCATTCTATTTCTCTTGCATTTTTTCTTTGTGGTAGCCTGTATCACTGATGACATGGAACATTCTGTTTCAAAACTCTCAGATGAAGTATGTAAGATATGCATGACATGTCTTTCTTCATTCTACGTCTGCTTTGTCAAGGATGATGGATCAATCGCACAAGTATGATTAGAATTATTAACTTCCATTATTTTTAATCTATTCTCAATGATATGTATTCCATCTGTATTTATGACACATGGTACCTGGTTTTCTTCTATGGCCAATAATCTATTTTGAAGAGATATTTGACCAACTTCCATGTCCTTTATAATTTTATCATTCTTTGCTTTCATGCCCATGAAACAGTTTTGCATATAGTTTATTTCTTTCTTATGATTTCCCTATTGATTATTATAATCGAATCTCATGATGGTCATTTCTTCATCCATAGTTGACGACTTGTTCTGAATCGAACTTATTTCTTCTTGATAACTTGCTTCCATGGCAGTCACTTGTTTTGAATGATTGAATTCCATGATCATCATCTTTTCCTCTAAGGATAATAACTTGTTTTGCATATAATTAATTTCCCTGACATGATTAGCTTTCATGGTTTCCATTTCCTTAGCATGCTGACTTTGCATGTCGGTTACATGATCAAAGTACTTATTTTTCATGATTTCCATCTCCTTATTACGTTTTTCCAGGTGGGTGTATAAAGTTCTCATATCCTTGACATAATCAGTTACAAACTTTTCTTGATTAAGCTCCATATTTTTTACCAACCGCATTAGTTCTTCTATAATTTGCTTATCATTTTCCCTTTCATTGTCTACACTGATTTGACAACTTCTCCCTATTTTCCCACTGTCATGGATTTGATTTACAACGATACAAGTGCATGGCACATTGTGATATGGAGAATTGTCTTGAAATATTTCATCAACAGTTAGATCCTTCACAAGATCACTTTCATTCTGCTACATAATTTTAGGGGCACAAGGCGAGCTATCTTGATAACCATATCTATCGTTAAAAGCATTGACGATGTTTTGTAAAGAAGCGAAAGAATCTTCAAGACAATTGTTAAACCAATTCAAAGCATCACCCTCCAAAGAAAAGGCAAACAGACACATTTTGACATTTCATGTTCATACTGAGGAGAACTACAATATATGAGCATTGTATGAGTAAACCTGCATATATGCTTTCTAACAGTGACTCAATCACCCCCCGAGAACAAAGGCAATTTATGAATGGCCATTTCTGGAATATCATGGATAAAATCAATAAAATGACACGGGGTAAACGAATAATACATGATGACTTGCTTGAAGGAATAATGAGAGACCAAATGGATGATAGAGAGAGACCTTTGCTCAAGAAAATCAAGAGATCCACAAAAAGCAAGCTTCTAGTAGAAATTCTTGTAAAAAATGAAAGAAGTGGAGTCACCACTTGAACATGAATCTAATTCTAGGATCCAAAAGGCAACAAACAACCCGAAATAATGTAGGGCTTCTTGTCTGAGAAATAATAAATGGAAGAAGTGGAGTCACCAACCAAACAAGAAACGAACCGAAATGTCTAGGTGCTAAAGGTGTAGATGAAACGATTAATGAGATGACGAAAGATAGGGTGATGAAAAGATCAAATGACACCAGGAAATGTTGTGTCACTTGACCAGCTAATGGATGGTGGAAAATAGGAGATGATTAAAACGATGTCGAGAAACCAAGGACAGAAAAACTCTATCCCCAGTGGCAATGCCATGGAGTGTTGACTTTTCCAGCTCGAATGAGAGATGAGAAAGATGAAAGATGAATATCAAAGAGCCAAGGTCCAATAAAACAGTCCCCGGAAACGACACCAAAAATGTTGGTGTTGTTGGTAAAAATGATAAAGATGATATGAGGAGAATGAAGATAAAATGTCATTGAAGCGCCGAGAATAAAATATCCCTGGCAACGGTGCCAAAAATGTTGTCGCACAGAATGCCTAGGCACCGCAACAATGGCTCAGATCAGGGGTTGTCACCGTGATCCCCAATCTCTCTATTTAAGTTGTCTCCCTACAGCAGGCTAAGGGGGGTAGACCCTATGGAAAAGTGGAATGAAGAAGATCTAGTGTGGAACCAACCAGTTAGGGAGACACAATGAAGAAATCAAGTACTTGATTAATATTTAGCAAGACTTATAGGATTTGATTAAATTTTAAATGATTGATACTAGTGCCTGATGGAGTCAACGATCTTGCTAGGGAAATTAAGACCAAGTAATCGATTAGCAACTTCTGCTTAGATGAATGACTATTTTATATGAAATGCAGGTTCTAAAACTAATGTGAGATGCAAGAATCTTAGTTAGTTTTAGTTAAATGCCTATCTAAATTGAACTCTTCAATCCTTTTTGTGTTGAGCCTGACTTCATAGTAATTGGCAGAGAGAATATTAGGATAAGAACACTAAGGTGTGATTAACGATACCTCTCCTGAAATTCTAACATACCCGGTGCCTCCAGTGCTGTAGAGCATTGTGGCTCTAATGACTCCAAGGTCAACGTTTTAAGTACTATTAAAACAGGATTCTCAAGAAAAGACGAATGGAGATCTATTTGTCTATCAACCAAGCTTATGCTTGGAAGTAAATTTTATCTATGCAAAGTTAATTTATATGCAAATGCACCGGAAGATGAGATGAAGTTAGACTCGAGAATGGGAAAACACTTATGCCGTAAAAGCCCTCAATTACCCAAATGAAATGCTTGCCTTTTTTTAGATGAAGACTTAGAAAATAAACTCTTGAAGATACTATAGTTAAAACATCAACTTATTTAAAATCTTCTTGATACAATTTAGCTCAAATAGACCAAAAACAACTTTGCAATTCGATATCAATGTCACCAGATGCTCAAAAAAATACCCAGTTTATGAAAGAAAGGATATGCATTTTATCACAATTCCATGACAGAGTACTTAATTTTCATAAATTAATTTTTAGGATAGCAGTAAGAAAAACTTTTTGACAGCAGCAATATGACAATGAAAACAGTAAGCTATCAATGATATCTTTATGCCAAAAATTTACCAAAATTTTTCCAAACTTGCCCACATGAATTATCAAAACTTTTCAGCCTGTGTGATGTGATTTCCGAAATTATATCAGATCTGATATACTTATTACAGCCAACAATTAAAACATGAAATAAGCCTAATGATGAATTCCCAACTCAAGAAATTAATTCCTTAATGTATTAGACAACTAAGGAACTGATTTTAGGCAAACCCACATGAAATTTTTCCATTGTTATATTTCAGACTTCAGAGATAACAGTGACCCAAAAAGTAGATCTACACCAAATTTTTTATACACATCAAACATAAATGACTTACTAATCTATTTAGCAATTTTTAGTTAATTTTAAACCACTTAGATGTGTTTTTCATCACTATTAGAAAGGTATATGACCGTTGTAGCAAACAGTGAGGAAAAAGATGGTTTAGAGATCAAACACTTAGGCCCTATGCCTTGAAGATCACTTTCCCAATTTTTCTGCAAAAACCCACCAATGATTAGCTTTAGAAAATCAAATATTCAAATCAGAAATTAGCAAGGGAATCTAGGGCCAATGAGAGCTAGCACTAGGCCTAATAAAACTAGCGTTGGGCTACGAGAAGGCAAATCTGGGCTTAGGAGCCCCAAAACTTAAAACCCTTGTTCTGAAAAAAAAAAAAAAATAATATAAATATATAAAATAAAATAAAAAATAAAAAAAATAAAAAAATAAAAGAAATAAGATAAATAATAAAATAAAATAAATAAAATAGATTAAAAAATGAAAAGAATATATATATAATTAAGTATATATTTGCTTCAAGATCTTCTAGTTATTGCAAAACCTTTAATGGTTGGCCTTGTAGAAATATTTGGGAAAAGTATTGCCCTCCAGGGCCTAGATCTGTCTCAAAACCCCAAGATCTGCTTGAAAAATCTTAGATCTGAAGATTTACTTGGTTGATTTCATAGACCTATTCCTACAAACAATCTTTGAGCCTAGATCTTACCCTCCAGGGTCTAGATCTAGCTCAGATCTGAAGGTTTACTTAGTTGATTCTATTCCTACAAACAATCTTTGAACCCAGATTTTGCCCTCCAAGGTCTAGATCTAGCTCAGATCTAAAGATTTACTTGGTTGATTTCTCACATCTATTTCTGCATAAGTGAAAAGAGAAAAACCTAATACCCAATATGTACAAAAATAGAGAAAATCCCAAAAACCCATGTTAAAATTCAAAATTATGTTACAATATTCCAGATCTACACAAGTAAATAACAGATCTATACAAATAATTTACAGATATAGACAAATAATTTACAGATCTATCATATCTGAGGAGTATGAGTCTAACTCCGCGCTCAGACCTAATAATCTAAGGTTCTTAATAGCCAGATCTATCAAATTTCCCACAAAATATTTAAAATATTTTGAAATTTTAGAGAGGTACTAGACCAAAAACACCATGTAAAAAAAAGATTATCGTTAGATAAATCCTAAGGCTTATATGAAGTAGGTTCTTCAAAAACATTGTGTTGAGAGTTGGCTAGTCCATCCGAGAACTATCCCCAAATGCTCAATGAGAACCCAAGAGATCTTCTACAAACACTAGTCAACCATCAAATCAAGTAGAAAAATAGAACAACAACAAAATTCTGAAAAAAATAGAGATACCTGATACTTCAATCAAAATTAAAAATGTTACCCTAGATCCAACAAATTGAATAAGATCCCTCTATTCAGATTATTCTAAGAGAGCTATTGATTGATAGTTTTCACATAATATTAAACAGAAACTAAAACAATGTTACCATAAATTCATGAAGAGAAACACTACAACGCGCTGAAACCCCAAAAACTTTTGCATTAATTCAAAAAAGTATACAAGAGAGCTTGAGAGCTTAGTACACGATCCAGAGATCGGATGATTTGACTGACAAACGACCTCCTATTTAAATATCAATCCTCCAACGGCTAGTTTGAGTGATCCACGTCAAAGAAATATCGACCATTGATGAGGATTAAAATTTATTTCAATCTTATCCGTTGAAATCTTAAATTCTTGAGAAAATTCGAATTTTTCAATTAAATGCATTTTAATTAACTCAACAATAAAAATCTTGAGTTAATCTCCTCAAAAATTTGACTTTGACTTAAACCCTATGGACCAAAGGCTTAAAATTTAGCAAAATAATTAATTTACCTCAGTCCTGGGACCTTTTAAAATTTGAATTTTAAAGACCCACTCCCTTTGGAAAAATTAAATTTACCTAGGACCTATAATTAATTAAATTTCTGGCTTAGGATTTTAATTAATTTGTTGGCCAAAAATTTAATTAGTTAACCTATAAGGGGATAACTTATTTTTCCAACCCTCGAGACACTTTACATCATAATTTTCATATTTTTGACATCACAAGGCGGAAAACCCATCTGAAATAGACCCTCATAGACTACCATTTCTGCGACACAAATATAATCCAGCAGAATAAGCAATTTGTAATAAAATAACCTAACCAAATAGTTAGGATTATTCCCAAATCACTTTTACATAGACTCGATCTATAAAATTAGGACTCGCCTAAGATTCCGGTGACAAAATTCATTCCGTCTTTGGGGTAAGGCTAAAGGAAAACTCTGCCGACCATCCAAGAATGGATCGTTGAGACAAAAAACCTCCCGGAATGTAGATTGACACCAGAAAAATAGGTTTACCTAGAGAATTACATACATGACATAGATATGTTGATATTAGTTACATCATATACATGCAGAATGGGTTTACATTATAACATGACAATCAGGTTGATGATGATAGTTGAAAGGCACAGACACGTCGATCAAGCGCTATACCTTTTGCGAAAAAATGGGGTGTAGTGCTATGGGTCATTGACACGGAGTGGTCAACATCTAGCTCTACTTGGGGACACGTTGCTACAATGGAGGAATGTGAAAATTCAAAATCTGCATCCACGCAACACACAATATAACATAAGTAGCGTCCATCCAAGAAATCATCAAATAACGTTAAGCACAGGAAATATATAAGCTCTTCATTTATTAACTAGTCTAATAACATGAAAAACACAAATCTAACTACAAAATGAAATATTGAAATAACAGGGCATAAGGTTAGAAATACAATACAAATATACCCCATGGCATCAGATGCATTCAATATAGTGCATACTGAGCATTTTCCTACTTTCAGGAAAATCTATTGGTTGTTTCTCGGATGTGCCATGTCTAAGTTTGCATATGGTATGACTTTTTCCTACCCGAAAATCATGTTTTTCATGACGATCTAATGCATCAAATCGCTTTCTCATTCTCTTTCTCTTGCGCTTTTTCTTTGTGGTAGCCTATATCACTGATGACGTGGAACATTTTGCTTCAAAATTCTCAAATGAAGTATGTAAGATATGCATGACATGTCTTTCTTCATTATGCATATGCTCTGTCAAGGATGATGGATTAGTCAAACAAGTATGATGAGTTATAACTTGACCCTTTTTTATTTCTTCTTCGATCATGTCATTATTAGTTAAATCTTCGTTAATGGAGTTAGCATCTTTCTCAGGATATTCACAACAAGACGGGACATGTGATTTCCTCTCTTCTAGCCTTTTATATAATGAACCCATTTCTTTGGCATGTCTTACTATTAACCTTGCTTGATTGAGTTCAGTTTTCACGAATCTTTTTTGTAGAGTGACATGATTAGCTTGCATAGCCTTTATTTGATTTTGAATAATGGACATCTAATTAGAATTATTAACTTCCATTATTTTTAATCTATTCTTGATGATATGTATTCCATCTATATTTATGACACATGGTACCTGTTTTTCTTCTATGGCCAATAACCTATTCTGAAGAGATATTTGACCAACTTGCATGTCCTTTATAATTTTATCATTCTTTGCTTTCATTCCCATGAAACAATTTTGCATATATTTTATTTCTTTCTTATGATTTCCCTACTGATTATTATAATCAAATCTCATGATGGTCATTTCTTCATCCATAGTTGACAATTTGTTCTTAATCGAACTTATTTCTTCTTGATAACTTGCTTCCATGGCAATCACTTGATTTGAATGATGAAATTCCATGATCGTCATCTTTTCCTTTAGGGCTAATAACTTGTTTTGCATAGAATTAATTTCTCTGTCATGATCATCTTTCATGGTTTCCATTTCCTTAGCATGCTGACTTTGCATGTCGGTTACATGCTTAGAGTACTTAATTTTCATGATTTCCATCTCATTATCACATTTTTCCAAGTGGGTGTATAAAGTTCTCATATCCTTGATGTAATCATTTACAAATTTTTCTTGATTAAGCTCCATATTTTTTACCAACCGCATTAGTTCTTCTATAATTGCTTATCATTTTCCCTTTCATTGTCTACACCTATGTCACAAGGTTCGTCAAATTTTAACCTTGAGGTTCAAATTTCGGCAAACCTTAAAAAAATTTTGAGGTTTGGCGAACCTCATAGCCATTGACCAAGTCCATAAATCAAAACTCATAACCTCATGTCACAACTCAAGTGTGTAATCTATCCTTGCAATTTCCATGTTCGTGGTAGCATTTTTTTATGTTTATTGATGTTGATATCCTACTATTTTATCCTATATTTCATTTTAAACTTTATCTATATATATATATAGATATAGATATATATATATATATAGACGAACCTCATGGCGAACCCCATCAAAAAGTTCGAACTTGAACCAAACCTAATCGTTTTCGAACCCGGACTCGAACCCAAACCATGTGACATAGGTCTACACTGATTTGACAACTTGTCCATATTTTCCCACTGTCATGGATTTGAGCTGCAACGGTACAAGTGGATGGCACATTCTAATATGGAGAATTGTCTTGAAATATTTCATCAACAGCTGGATCCTTCACAAGATCACTTTCATTTTGTTGCATAATTTTAGGGGCACGAGGCGAGCTATCTTGATAATCACATCTATCTTTAAAAGCATTGATGATACCTTGTAAAGAAGCGAAAGAATCTTTAGGACAATTATTAACCAATTCAAAGCATCACCCTCTAAAGAAAATGCAAATAAACGCATTTTGACATCTTCATAATCATACTGGGGAGAACTACAATATATGAGCATTGTATGGGTAAACCTGCATATATGCTTTCTAATAGCGACTGAATCACCACCCGATAACAAAGACAATTTATGAATGACCACTTCCAAAATATCATGGATAAAATCAGTAAAATGACATGGGGTAAATGAATCATCCTTGATGACTTGCTTGAAGGAATAATGAGAGACAAAATGGATGATAGAGAGAGACCCCTGCTCAAGAAAATCAAGAGATCCATAAGAAAAGAGCTTCTAGTAGAAATTCTTGTAAAAAATGAAAGAAGTGGAGTCGCCACTTGAACATGAATCTAATTCTAGGATCCAAAAGGCAACAAACAACCATATATAAGGGAGGGCTTCTTATCTGAGAAAAAATAAATGGAATAAGTGGAGTCACCACTCAAACAAGAAACAAACCGAAATGTCCAGGTGCTAAAGGTGCAGATAAAACGATTAATGAGATGACAAAAAATAGGGTGATGAAATAATCAAATGACGCCAAGAAATGTTGTGCTGCTTGGCCAGCTAATGGATGGAGGAAAATATGAGATGATTAAAACGATGTCAAGAAACCAAGGACAAAAAAAATTTATCCCCGGTGGAAATGCCAAGGAGTGTTGACTTTGCCGGCTTGAATGAGAGATGAGAAAGATGAAAGATGAATGTCAAAGAGCCAAGGCCCAATAAATCAGTCCCCGGCAACGACGCCAAAAATGTTGGCATTTCCGGTAAAAATGATAAAGATGATATGAGGAGACTAAAGATAAAATGTCGTTGAAGCGTCGAGAATAAAATATCCCTGGCAAAGGCACCAAAAATGTTATCGTACAGAATGACTAGGGACCACGACAACGGCTCAAATCGGGGCTTATCACCCTGATCCCTAATCTCTCCATTTAATTTGTCTCCCTACAACAGGCTAAGGGGGGTAGACCCTATGGAAAAGTGGAATGAAGAAGATCTAGTTGGGAACCAACCAGTTCGGGAGACACAGTGAAGCAATCAAGTACTTGATTAATATTTAGCAAGACTTATAGGATTTGATTAGATTTTAAACGATTGATACCAGTGCCTTATGGATTCAATGATCTTTCTAAGGAAATTAAGACCAAGTAATCGATTAGAAACTGTTGCTTAGATGAATGACTATTTTATATGAAATGCAGATCCTAAAACTAATGTGAGATGCAAGAATCTTGGTTAATTTTAGTTAAATGCTTATTTAAATGTGAACTCTTCAATCCTTTCTGTGTTGAGCTTGATTTCATAGTAATTTGCAGAGAGAAGATCAGGAGAAGCACACTAAGGTGTCATCAACGATATCTCTCCTGAAATTCTAACATACCCGGTGCCTCCGGTGTTGCAGAGAACTGTGGCTCTGACGATTGCAAGGTCACCATTTTAAGTACTATTAAAACAGACTTCTCAAGAAAAGATGGATGGAGATCTATCTATCTATCGACCAAGCTTATGCTTGGAAGTAAATTTTATCTATGCAAAGTTAACTTATATGCAAATGCACTGAAAGATGAGATGAAGTTAGGAATGGGAAAACACTTATGTCATAAAAGCCCTCAATTACCCAAGTGAAATGCTTGCCTCTTTTTAGATGAAGACTTAGAAAATAAACTCTTGAAGATACTATAGTTAAAACACCATCTTATTTAAAATCTTCTTGATACAATTTAGCTCAAAGAGAACAAAAACAACTTTGCAATTCGATATCAATGTCAACAAATGCTCAAAAAAATACTCAATTTATGAAACAAAGGATATGCATTTTATCACAATTCCATGACAGAGTACTTAATTTTCAAAAATTAATTTTTAGGATAGTAGTAAGAAAAACTTTATGACAGCAGCAATATGACAATGACAATAGTAAGCTATCAATGATATCTTTAAGCCAAAAATTTACCGAAATTTTTCCAAACTTGCCCACATGAATTATCAAAACATATCAGCCTGTTGTGATGTGATTTCTGGAATTATATCAGATCTGATATACTGATTACAGCCAGCAATTAAAACATGAAATAAGCCTAATGATGAATGCCCAACTCAAGAAATTAATTCCTTAATGTATTAGACAACTTAGGAACTGATTTTAGGCTAACCCACATGAAATTTTTCCACTGTTATATTTCAGACTTCAGAAACAGAATTATTCAGAGATAACAATGAACCAAAATGTAGATCTAGACCAAATTCTTGATACACATCAAACATAAATCACTTATTAATGTATTTAGAAATTTTTTAGTTAATTTCAAACCACTTAGATGTGTTTTTCACCACTATTAGAAAGGTATATGACCATTGTAGCAAACAGTGAGGAAAAATATTGTTTAGAGATCAAACCCCTAGGCACTAGGCCTTGACGATCACTTGCCCAAGTTGCCAAAAAAAATTCAATATTTGAAACACAAATTTTTACCAAAGTTTCTGCAAAAACCCACCAATGATTAGCTTCATAAAATCAAATCTTCAAATCAGAAATGGAGCAAGGGAATCTAGGGCCAATGAGAGCTAGAACAAGGCCTAACAGAACTAGCGTTGGGCTACGAGAAGGGAGATTTGGGCTTAGGAGCCCCAAAACTTGAACCCCTTGTTCTGAAAAGAAAA